>VSMD01106675.1:0-43455 GCA_008750895.1 Mirza zaza
CTCTTGCTCAGGCTGGTCTCGAACTCCTGAGCTCAAATGATCCGCCCACCTCGGCCTCTCAGAGAGCTAGGATTACAGGCGTGAGCCACCGCGCCCGGCCGAACTTTCAGTTTTTACTGTATATTCTTCTCTAGGGTTTGAATATTTTGAAAGGAAGATGTCTTATTTTTACAATAAACTTTTTAAAAAAATACCATACTATGAAAACCTTTGTGTGTCACTAGATGTAATTTTCCAGCACAACTTCGGATAGCACAGCATCCCATCCCCCGAGCTGGGCATTTAGTTTCCAGTCGTTCTGCCATTGATGAACAACCTTTGAGCCCAGTCTTTTCACGTGTCCTAAATTGTGGTCTCAGGGTAAGTGCTGAGAAAAGGAAGGGCCAAGTGGAAGGTCAGGAACATTTTGAGGATCTAATACCTTCGGCCAGATGGCCCTGCAGAAGACGGTATTGATTTGCCAGCCCATCGGCAAACCAGAGGGGGTGGCATGATATGGCCCAGTCTGGTGTCTTCCCTCCTAAAACCTGGTGCCCACTTCACAGATGAGAGAACTGAGATCCAAAAAGGGGAAGCGGCTCCCACGGCCAACGCAGCGAATTTGCCGCTCATGCGACAGCTCGGTGGAAGTAGGGAGGGGAGGGCTCCACCTCGGCCGGGGTCCCTTCCCTCCTAGCCTAGCCACTGCCGCCCCACCCCAGACCCTGTCTCGGGGCAGAGTCCGGCCTCCTCTTGAGCCGTCTGGACCCTGCCCACCTGCGTGCCTGACACCTCTCGCCCTCGCCCTCTGACTTCCCCCAGATTAACCTGCTTTCAGTTCCCCAAAGGAACAGAATGCCACTTGGTCTGCAAACCTTTGTACACACTGTCCCCTCTGCCTAAAACACCCCCCCAACACAGCCTCCCCACACTTCCTCCTGGAAGCCTTCCCTGATCGCCTGAGGGTAGGTTCAATCACATGGTCGCACGCACTCTGCTGGATTTTCCGTTCATTCCTGCCTGCTTGCACTCAGTCACTCACCAAACGTTTACTGACCACCTGCTGGTGCCAAGCACCAGGCTGGGCACTGGGGATACGGGGATGAGCAGAGCTCACACCTCGGTCTGGGCCGGGGAAGGGATGGGACAGCAGGGAGGGGGCAGACAATGCCAGTCCACAAGCGGACAGTGCTGGGCTGGGCATAAGACACACAGGCACCATGGGAGCCCCAAGTTCCTGCCTCTTGAATCTCTCAGAGGCCCCGGAGTGCCATTGTTTATTTCAGCTATTCTGTTCCCTACATACGGATGAACTTGATAACGACTCTGGTTTACATTTACTGAGCCCTTGCTCTGCGCACCTGACATGTACAAACCTGCCAAATCCTCACAACCACCTGTGAGGTAGGGACTGTTACCGTCCCCATTTTACAGAGGAGGAAACTGAGGCTCAGAGAGGCAAGCAGTTTGCCCACATTTGCCCCGCTGGGAAGCATCAGAGCCAGGATTTGGACACACACAGCTGGGCTCCTGAGTCCTGCGTTTTGGGCTGCTATACCATGCAGCCACAAATTAAACACAAACCGAAATACAAGAGCAACAGTGTTCAAACAACCGCACAAACTGCATGTGACAGATGATGACGTTTTGCAGAAATGAGGTTGCCCCCCACCATCTGAATCCAGCCCACGTGCTCCCTGGGGGTTGGCTGCCAATTGCCCTTCTCTTCCCAAACCACAGGGAAATTGTCAGCTATGTCTGTCACTTGGTACAACAGCACTTTTTTTGTCTATGCAGATCCCATCCCTCTCCCCTAGAAATCAACGATATGAGCTTCTTGTGTATATCTCTAGGGATAGTTTATGCAAGTACAAATATATATTCCGTGTCCTCCTCTCATTTAAAAGTCTCTCACCACATTCCTGGCTCCTTCCATTTAATGGGATCTTGGAGATCACCGCCCATCAGTGGGAAAGAGCTCGCTCTTGCCCGCTCAGTCGCCTCGTGTTCCTGCCAGCCCCGGCCGATGCACGTGAGGGTTGTTTCTGACCTTCGCAACTGCACCATGTAGGTTTCAGTCACTGTGGCAAGCAGCCTTCACCATGGCCCCCAAGGATCCCCACCTCGTGGCATGCCTGCCTTTGTGTAACCCCCTCTCCTGGAGAGCAGGCTGGACCTGGTGACCAGCTTCTAACGGACAGAGTACAGCAAAGTCATGGGATGGCCGAGAGGGCCTGGAAGCAGTGACAGCCTAGTAACAGTAAGTAGACACAGCGCCCAGATTTTAGGTTCTAAATGCCATCCTCTAATAGAATTAATCAGGTCTCCTTCGAGAAATGGCCGATTCTAAGACTGATGGGGAAAGTATAAGATGAGCCTGTAGTGCCAGAAATCAAAGAAGTGCACAAGGAACACAAGGACAGCCGGGTGCGGTGGCTCTTCCTGTAGTCCCAGCACTTTGCGAGGCTGAGGTGGGAGGATCGCTTGAGTCCAGGATTTGGAGGCTGCAGTGAGCTATGATGACACCACTGCTCTCTAGTCGGGGCAACAAAGTGAAACCCTACCTCAAAGAAAAGGACAAGTGTGTGTCACAAGGAACAGGCACCAACTTGAAAGAGCTCCCAATGGCCAAAGCCAGAATAACTTGAGAAAGAAGGTATACCATGTCGTGCTGGATTACAACTCGGGGTGTAAAGTGAATATGCAGCAGTCTGTGCCCACGTGAGCAAGTGACTGAATGGGAGAAAGGGACAGATCATCCTTGCAGGAGAATCCCAAGTGCTTTACGATACTGTCCTTGGGAGGCAGAGTTTAATTCCTCTCCCCCCTTGCGTGTAAACTGCACTTAATGACTCGTTTCCAAAGAAGAGTATAGGCCGGGTGCGGTGGCTCACGCCTGTAATCCTAGCACTCTGGGAGGTCTAGGCGGGCAGATCGCTCTAGGTAAGGAGTTCGAAACCAGCCTGAGCAAGAGTGAGACCCCGTCTCTACTATAAATGGAAAGAAATTAATTGGCCAACTAACATATATAGAAAAAAATTAGCCGGGCATGGTGGCGCATGCCTGTAGTCCCAGCTACTTGGGAGGCTGAGGCAGCAGGATTGCTTGAGCCCAGGAGTTTGAGGTCGCTGTGAGCTAGGCTGACGCCACGGGACTCTAGCCTGGGCAACAGAGCAAGACTCTGTCTCAAAAAAAAAACCAAAAAACAAAGAAGAGTATAGAAAAGGCAAAAATAGTGACTTCACGGCGGAAAAGGCTGGCAGACGCCACCTTGATGAAGGCATGAAGGTTAATACTAGTGGCAACGTCTCCGGGACCTCACGTGCCTCCTGATGTAGCAGAACGAGGAGGCTCCACGGGCCTCTGGGACATTCCTCCCCCAAATCCATGGCCAAGCTACAAAATAAAGACACACAGAAATCAAGGGACATTCTATGAAATACTCGACCAGTACTCCTCAACACTCAAGGTTATGACTTAAGAAAGGCTGAGGAAAGACAGACTCAGGCACAGACAGAAGAAATCAGGGAGACGTGACAAGACGCAATTGGCAACCTGGGTTGGATCCGGGAACATAAGGACCTTCGCGTGAGAACGAGTGAAATCTGAACGACAGTAGTTAGCTAACAGTGACCTACGGCTGTAACGTTAGTTTCCCCTGACAAATGTTCCATGGTAAATTAAGATGATAACCTTGGGGAAACGGGGTGAGGGCTAGGTACATGGAAACTCTGCGTCATCTTTGCAGTTTTCCTATAAATCTAACATTATTCCAAAATAAAAGTTTATTAAGGAAAAAGGAATGAGGCTGGGCGAGGTGGCTCACGCCTGTAATCCTAGCACTCTGGGAGGCCGAGGCGGGTGGATGGCTCAAAGTCAGGAGTTCGAGACCAGCCTGAGCAAGAGTGAGACCCTGTCTCTACTATAAATAGAAAGAAATCAATCAGCCAACTAAAAATATATAGAAAAAATTAGCCGGGCATGGTGGCACATGCCTGTAGTCCCAGCTACTCAAGAGGCTGAGGCAGTAGGATCTCTTGAGCCCAGGAGTTTGAGGTTGCTCTGAGCTAGGCTGATGCCACGGCACTCTAGCCTGGGTGACAGAGTGAGACTCTGTCTCAAAAAGAAGAAAAGAAAAAAGGAATGGGATGTCACTTCTGAGACTAAGTTACAAACAGGACGCTGGCTTCTGTCTTGCTTGTTCTCTCTTGCTCTCTTGCTCGCTGGCTCTGTGAAGCCACCTGCCATGTCACGACTGCCCTATGGAGAGGCCCTGTGGTACGGAACTAAGGGATGCTTGGCCAACAGCCATCAGGGAGCTAAGCCCCCAGCCCAACAGGCCATGAGAAACAGAATCTGGCCAACAGTCAGGTGAGCAAACTTGGAAACAAACCCTCCCCAGTTGCAGCCTTGAGATGGGTCCCCTCCCGCTGCTGACACCTTGATTGCAATTTTGTGAGAAACCTTGGGGACCCAGCTGAAGTGCATCTGCATTCCTGACTCACAGAAATCAGGAGTTAGGCTGGCCCCGGTGGCACGTGCCTATAGTCCCAGTTGCCTCGGGAGGCTGAGGCAGGAGGATCGCTTGAGCCCAGGAGTCTGAGGTTGCTATGAGCTAGGCAGATGACAAGGCACTCTAGCCCAGGTGACAGAGACTCCATCTCAAAAAAAAAAAAAAAAGACATCAGAAGATAAAGGCTTATTGCTTTAAGCTGCTAAATTTTGGGGAGCAATACGTTATGCAGCCATAGATAACTAATGCAGTTCTCTTCTCTTTTCCTTTATTTTCTCATTGTCCTATGCCCTTGGCTTAGCCTTATTTGGTTTAGATACCAGCAGAAACGCTAACATGGGCCAGGCTCGGGGGTGTTGGCCTCCACACAGTCCAGTATAGGTTAGTGAAATAAAAATTCAAAACTTAAAAATTCTCAGAAAAGAACTCAGGGACCACAATTTGAAAGCTATCACTCCCCTGCTTAAATCCTCCAATAGCATTTCGCTGTTTGTCAAGTAGAATCTGAAATCCTTACTATGGCTTGCAAGGCCCCCAGCGTGTTTCCTACCCACTCTCCTTTCTCATTTTCTGTTTTTGTTTTTTTTTTTTTTTTCAACCAGCTTACTCTAGAGACTTTCTCATTTTCTGTTTCCCCTCCCCCTTGGTTTCTGGGTCCCTGAGCATTCTTGCCCATGCCAGCCCCAGGACATTTGCACATGCCATGTTCTCTGTCTGGCGTGTCCTTCCCACATCTTCCCATGGCTGCTGGCTCCTTTTCATTCAGGCCTCAGTTCAAATGCCCCGACTGGGACAGCCTGGCCCTGGTCACCCATTCCCTGCCCCCGGACCTCCTGGCATTCTCCGTCACATCTCCCTACTTTGTTTTCTTCAGAATGTGGACCATTATCTGAGATTATCTCGACTCTTTATGTGGTTTTTTGTTTTGTTTTTAGTCAGACAGGCAGTTGAGTGTGGTGAAGAGCCTTGAACTGTGGCCCGGACCCTGTCTCTACCACACACGAGCTCTGCCCTTGGACATGTTTTCTAGCCTCTCTGGGTCTCAGCTGGCCCGTATTCGAGGTAGGCATGGTGAGAATTCGTGCCATAGGATCGCTGGGCGGATTGAGAGAACGTAGAAAGTGCCCGGCCTACGCCTGGCATGTCGTAAGTGATCTGCATGTATGTTTGCTGTTGTTAATTATTATTATTAATTATCATGCTCCGTCTTCCACCACCCCTGAACATAAGCTGGAAGAGGGAAAGGGCTTGGTCAGGTTGGGGTTTTGCTCATTGCTCTAACCCCAGCACAGAGCCTGGAACACAGTGGCAGGAGTAGAAAATAAACACTCCCTGAATGAATGAATGAATGAATGAATGAATGAATGAATGATGTGGAGTAAATGAACATGGCTTTGGGATCAGGCAAACCTGCTTGCACTCCCTTCCTAGGCTTACCCCCAGGAGCTGTGTGACCTTGGATGAGTGATGTCCCTTCTCTGAGCCTCAGTTTCCCCATCAGGGGTCTCCTTAGAGTTGCTGGGAGAGTTCCGCGGGCTCCCAAGGGGCAGGAACGGCAGCAATCGCGCTCCCCCACCTTGGCGAGTCCGGCGCTGCTGGCTGGGGACACACACAGATGCACACGCAGTTTGCGAACAATTCCTGGGGCTCCATGACCCAGAGTCCATCCTCAAACAGCTCCACCCCAGGTGATGGCCCCTACCCCGGGGAGGGAAGGGCAGCAGTACAATGGGTCAGAAAGCTGTGTTCCTGCCCGACTGACCGGACAGGCGGGGCCTCTATCCGAGGAGAGTGAACCAGCTAGAATGTGCCGCGTCAGCACTGCCTGCCTCTGGGTGGCCTTGGCCTCTGGGGGCAGCAGGAGGGCCTCGCCCTAATATTCCTGCGCCTGAGGCTCCAGGATGGGAGAGCGGCTATGAGAGTGGACGTGAAGTGAGCCGACCTGGGGGGCTGAGGGGCAGCAGCCTTGGCCAGAGGGTAACACTGCCCCAGCCAATGGAAGGTGGCAGAAGTGACAGGCGCAATTTCCAGACTTGACCTGTAAAAACCTCCCACTTCATCTTCTAACCCCTGCTCGCCCCATCTGCCAGCCGGGGGCTATGCCTGGGGATGCCCGGGAAGCCACATATGAAGACAGCCGAGCCTCTGTCAGCGCATCCCTGGACCGCTTCCCACCCCCCTGCCTGCTGCTGACCCGGCTTTAGAGGAGCGAGACCTAAACTGCTCATCTGTTAAATACTGAGATGTCAAGGGTTATTGGCGAATGAAGCCAGTTTATCTCATATATATTTTTGGAGACAGGGTCTCTCTCTGTCACCCAGGCTAGCTAGAGTGCAGTGGCATCATAGCTGACTGCAATCTTGAACTCCTGGGCTAAAACGATCCTCCTACCTCAGCCTCCCAAGTATCTGGGACTACAGGTGAATGCCACCATGACTGGCTAAATTTTTTTGGTAGAGACAGGGTTTACCTATGTTGCCCAGGCTGGTCTGGAACTACAGGCCTCAAGCAATTCTCCCAACTTGGCTTCCCAAAGTCATAGGATCACAAGTGTGAGCCATCACACCCAGCCATTTTAGAGATTACCCTGTTTTTCCACCAGTTTACCAAATGAAGACACATACATGGTAAAAAGCTTCAAATATCATAGAATCAACAAAGGTCCCCTGTGAGCCCTCCCTGCTTCTGTAACAAGAGATAATCACCATTAATACTTTGGATATATCCTTTCAGATTTTTTTTCCTATGTATGCACATCACATTTTTATACAAGGAGTATCATACTACGCATGTTGTTCTGTAAGGTTTCCTTTCATTTAGCAGGAGACCTTGGAAATCTTTCCATGTTTGGACACAGGAATCTGCCTTGTTGTTTTTTTTTTTTTTTTTAACCCTGGTCTGGCATCCCACAGCACATGTGTATAATACTAAAATGTATTTAATGGAGTTGTGTATTCATTATTCACTGCTGTGCAACAAATGACCCCCAAACTTAGCAGCTTATGACAGCAAATATTTCCTTTTTTTATTTTTTAGCAAATAGTTCTTATCTTAGAGATTCTGAGGGTCAAGTTCAGCCAGGTGGTCTGGCTCAAGGTCTCTCGGCCTGTGGGCAGTCAAGCTGTGGGCTGGGGCTGCCGTCTCTTAATGGGGATGGGGGTCTTCTTCCAGGCTCCAGCCTGGGGTCCCATCTGTCCCATGTCCCTGCCATGTGACAGCTGCTTCCCCCAGAGACGGCACTGAGAGGGCCCAAGATGGAAGCCACCGTCTTTCATAACCTAACCTCAGAAGTGACAGGGCACAATGACAGACCACTCTGCCATTGGTCCCGACTCTGGCACCAGGAGGGAGGGGCTTCGCAAGCCCTTGCCCACCAGGAGGCCAGGGCCGGCAGGGCTCCGGGAGGCTGGCCATCGCAGGCGCCTACTAGTGGACACCTGTCCACTCCGAACCCGGCTGCGTGAACATCGCGGGGACGTCCCCGCGCGCTTGCTCGCACAGCTGCGGGCGGTTTCCCCGGGGCCGTTCCCAAGCATCAGCTCTCGCATTCTCGCCGTGCGGTGCAGCGGGTGCGGCGTGTGTGCCCATGTGGCAGCGGAAGGAGCTGGACTGGGGGGGCACAGGGGCCCTCGAGGATTCTGAGCACCCTCCAGACAGAACCGTCCCGGGGCGGGGGCTCCAGATGGGCTTTCTGACAGCAGTGGAGGGCAAGGCAGCGGAGGAGTAAAGACCACCGACCGCGAACTTGGTACCGCCGGCCTCACGCCGGGACCTGCTTCCCGTAAATGAAGGGTGGGGCTGGGCCACCGCCCCATGGCACAGAGGAGGGGCGGAGACTTGCCTCAGGCTGCACGGCTGGTCGGTGACAGAACCCGGGGTCACCGCCTGTCCCCCCACGCTCAGAGCCTCCTCCCGGATTCTCGGCAGGTGCTGGGCCAGGCGTGGAGCCCGCGTGCGCGCCCCAGGCCCCGCAGAGCTGTACCCTCCCCCTGCGACAGCAGAGGAAAGTGAGGCGTGCAAGGCCCCAGGCGCCACGCGGGAGCCAGTGCCCTGGCCACGTGCGGGCGGGGGCGGCTGAGGGCTCCCACAGGGGCAGAGGAGAGAGGAAGGAAAGGGGCAGGGCCTCACACGGGGGTTAGCTCCTGATGCTCCGATATCGCATCTTCCTATCTTTGAGGCAGAACTGGAAACAGGATGTGGGTTTCCCTTTGAGGGTCCATTGCCCCAGATCGGCGTGTACCACTGGACACACATGAACATCACGGGAGGGACTGCAGGTAACTGGCTAGCACACAAGCTCCGAGTCAGGCTCTGGGCTGTGTGACTGCAGATGCCTGACTTGACCTCTCTGGGCCTCTGAATAGGACCTGCTACACAGGTTGTTAGGGCTGGTGGGATGGTGCTCTGTAAATGGTGACAAGCACTCCGTAAATGGTGACAAGCACGCACTGTGTCACCCAGGCTGAAGTACAGTGGTGTCATCATAGCTCCCTGCAACCTCAAACTCCTGGGCTCAAACGATCTTCCTGCCTCAGCCTCCCAAGTAGCTGGGACTACAGGTGTGCACCACCACTCCCTGCCGACTTTTCTGGTTTTTGTAGGGACAGTCTTGCTATGTTGCTCAGGCTGGTCTCAAGCTCCTGACCTCAAGTGCTGGCATTATGGGCCTCGGCCTCCCAAAGTGCTGGGATTACGGGCATGAGCCACTTCGCCCAGCCTCATGGTGACAAGGACTCTTTGCAGTGTTGGGAGGTGGGAGCAGTTCTTTGTCAAAAGAGGAGACAAAGCCAATGGAATGGCTTGGACGGGTTTAGCCCCTCCCTGTCAGGATAGCCACCAGCAGGGCTCTGGCCGAGACATCGCGCGCACACACACCCATCAAGTAAAAAGAGGGAGGTCGCTGGGCAAGTACAGCTTCTGGACAGGCCCTGGCCTCCCCCCACGATCTCCCTCCACACTGGTGGCCCTGGGCTCCTCCTGGGGAAGCATCTGGGGTTGCCCCATCCTGAGGCCGCCTGCCCCAGCTGCCAACCCAGACACAGCTGCGCCAGGTGTGCTGAGCCCCTGCCAGGTATCAGGTGCTTCAGGTAAGCAGGACAGGCAACGGCCCTGCCTCGCCCTCCCAGAGCCCACCTCCCGGGCTCTGCCTGGGCCCCATAAGTGTCACCTGCATTTAGGAGCTACAGCCCTAGCTCTCAGTGGTGTCCTGAGTGTCAGGACGACAGTGAGGAAGGGAGAGTCCAGGTTCAAGGGAAGGACACTAAAATGGGTGTTAAAGGCCCGTGTCTAAGCCCAACTCAGCTTCAGTATCACTGTGTGGCTTGGAGCAAACCCCTGCTTCTCTCTGGGCCTTATAACCAAAGGGATGGAGCTTTTACAAACTGTCAAAATGGAGGCCACTAGCTGAGGACTCAGATGGCCCCTGGCGTGTTTGCTGGGCAATGTTAGGGAAATTACAGCTGGTGCAGTGGCTCACGCCTATAATCCCAGCACTCTGGGAGGCTGAGAAGGGAGGATCACTTGAGGCCAGGACTTTGAGCAAGAGTGAGACCCGTCTCTACAAAAAATACAAAAATTAGCCTGGCATGGTAGCACATGCCTGTAGCACCAGGTACTTGAGAGGCTGAGGCAGGAGGATTGCTGGAGCCCAGGAGTTGGAGGTTGCAGTGAGCTATGATGATACCACTGTACTCTATCCTGGGTGACAGAGTGAGACCTTGTCTCAAAAAAAAAAAAAAAGGAAATTACTTAACCTCTCTAAACCAGCTTCCTCCTGTCAACATTCTGAATAATACTGGGCAGGTGGCTCACGCCTGTAATCCTAGCACTCCGGGAGGCCGAGGAGGTGGGGGATCACTCAAGGTCAGGAGTTCGAAACCAGCCTGAGTAAGAGCGAGACCTTGTCTCTACTAAAAAATAGAAATAAATTAATTAGCTAACTAAAAATGTATAGAAAAAATTAGCTGGGCATGGTGGTGCATGCCTGTAGTCCCAGCTACTCAGGAGGCTGAGGCAGAAGGATCATTTGAGCCCAGGAGTTTAAGGTTGCTGTGAGCTAGGCCAATGCCACAGCACTCTAGCCCAGGCAACAGAGTGAGACTCTGTCTCAAAAAAAAAAAAAAAAAAAAAACATTCTGACTAATAATCCAGGATTGTTTACAATACTAAATGGGGGCCGGGCACTGTGGCTCACGCCTGAAATGCTAGCACTCTGGGAGGCCGAAGCAGGCGGATTGCTCAAGGTCAGGAGTTTGAAACCAGCCTGAGCAAGAGCGAGACCCGGTCTCTACTAAAAATAAAAAGAAATTAATTGGCCAACTAATATATATAGAAAAAATTAGCCAGGCATGGTGGTACATGCCTGTAGTCCCAGCGACTTGGGAGGCTGAGGCAGCAGGATCGCTTGAGCCCAGGAGTTTGAGGTTGCTGTGAGCTAGGCGGATGCCATGGCAGTCACCCTAGCCTGGGCAACAAAGCGAGACTGTCTCAAAAACAAAAAAATACTAAATGGGGGCCGGGCACAGTGGCTCATGCCTATAATCCTAGCACTCTGGGAGGCCAAGGCAGGCAGATCGTTTGAGCTCAGGAATTCGAGACCAGCCTGAGCAAGAGTGAGACCCTGTCTCTACCAAAAAAATAGAAATAAATTAGCTGGACAACTAAGAATATATAGAAAAATTAACCAGGCGTGGTGGTGTGTGCCTATAGTCCCAGCTACTCGGGAGGCTGAGGCAGGAGGATCGCTTGAGCCCAGGAGTTTGAGGTTGCTGTGAGCTAGGCTGATGCCACAGGACTTTAGCCCAGGCAACAGAGTGGTACTCTGTCTCAAAAAAAGGAAAAAAAAAAAAGATGTAAAAAATGTGAATAAATGAGCATGATACCTGCAGGGAGAGCAAAATAAACTTGTCCTAAAGGCAGAAAACACCGTGGTTTCCTGGCTGCCTCCCCTGTCTCCCCAGAAGCAACCACTTCTGGCTCTTTGAGTTGTTTTTCTCAGCCTTACACATCCTGTATTTCTAAATAATAAGCACACGCTGCTATCTTTTGAGACACTTGTTTTAGCCATTCTTTACTTCCTACCGGTCTACCTGTCAACCCTGCACTAACTACCGACCACCTGGTGGGATACAGCAGGATTCCCCGCCTCCACCCCACCCCATTTCCTCTTCTCCACCACCCACTGCAGAAGTCACGTGGCCATTGAGGCTAAATCGCTAGTCACGTTTCAGATGGGTACACTTCTTTATGTATGGATTAATGCATCACGCCTCAATTCTTAAAAATCACTCCAGCATTTACATGATATTTCTTATATAAATAGTATTCATGGATGAGCATTGCATTTCCTTTTCTGCTCTGATCCTCCTGAAGTTCACAATTACTTTTTTTTTTTTTTTTTTTTGACATAGTCTCACTCCGTTGCCCGGGGTAGAGTGCCGTGGCATCAGCCTAGCTCACAGCAACCTCAAACTCCTGGGCTCAAACAATCCTTCTGCCTCAGCCTCCCGAGTAGCTGGGACTACAGGCATGTGCCACCATGCCCGGCTAATTTTTTCTATGTATTTTTAGATGGTCAATTAATTTCTTTCTATTTTTAGTAGAGACAGGGTCTCCCTCTTGCTCAGGCTGGTTTCGAACTCCTGACCTTGAGCGATCCTCCTACCTTGGCCTCCTAGAGTGCTAGGATTACAGGTGTGAGCCACCGCGCCCAGCCTGGAATTTTAGGTAAAGGGAATTGCATGGCAGGTGCTTTTTTTGTCTGGCTCCTTTTCCCTGGGCTTTGCTATTTTGAGATCCACATGTGCTGTGTGGGTCAGTAGTTCGCTCCTTTTTGTTGCTGAGCAGAGTCCCCTGTGGCATCCTTGTGGTGTGAACTCACCTAGTTTGTTCTGCCATTCACCTGTTGATGGGCATTTAGGTGGTTTCTGCCTGCTATGAGTAAAGCTGCTGTGAACATTCCTGAACAAGGCCTCAGGTGACCATGCGTTTTCATTCCTTTTGGGTAAATACCTAGGAAGGGATTTGCTGGTTCTGTAGTGTGGGTTTACCTATATAAGAACTGCAAAATAGGCCAGGCATGGTGGCTTAGGGCTGTAATCCTAGCACTCTGGGAGGCCGAGGCAGGAGGTTCGCTCAAGGTCAGGAGTTAAAAACCAGCCTGAGCAAGAGCAAGACCTCATCTCTACTAAAAATAGAAAATTAATTGGCCGACTAAAAACGCATAGAAAAAATTAGCCGGGCATGGTGGCGCATGCCTGTAGTCCCAGCTACTTGGGAGGCTGAGGCAGAAGGATTGTTTGAGCCCAGGTTTGGAGGTTGCTGTGAGCTAGGCTGATGCCACGGCACTCTAGCCCAGGCAACAGATTGAGACTCTGTCAAAAAAAACCTGCAAAATTCCTCTCTAAAGTGGCTACCGTGGTTTGGCTATTTGCCCCTCCAAATCTCTGGTTGAAATGTGATCCCCAGTGTTGGAGGTAGGGCCCAACAGGAGGTGTCAGGGTTGTGGGGGCAGCTCCCTCATGAGTGGCTTGTGCTGTCCGCCTGGGAGCTGGGAGCGAGGGAGTTCTCCCCCATCTCTTTTTTTTTTTTTTTTTTTGAGACAGAGTCTTGCTTTGTTGCACAGGCTAGAGTGAGTGCCGTGGCGTCAGCCTGGCTCACAGCAACCTCAAACTCCTAGGCTCAAGCAATCCTCCTGCCTCAGCCTCCCGAGTAGCTGGGACTACAGGCATGCACCACCATGCCCGGCTAATTTTTTTTCTATATATATTAGTTGGCCAATTAATTTATTTCTATTTATAGTAGAGACGGGGTCTTGCTCTTGCTCAGGCTGGTTTCGAACTCCTGACTTTGAGCAATCTGCTCGCCTCAGCCTCCCAGAGTGCTAGGACTACAGGCGTGAGCCACCACGCCCGGCCGTCCTCCCCCATCTCTTTCTCTCTGTTCTCACCATGAGTGGAGATCCCCTCACCTTCCACCATGAGCGGAAGCAGCCTCAGGCCCCCACTCAGAGCAAGCGCTGGTGCCATGCTTCCGGTACCGTCCGCAGAACCAGGGGCCAAATAAATTTCTCTTCTTTATCAATTACCTGGCCTCAGGTATTCCTTCACGGCAACACTAACCGTACTGACAGTGGTTCCAGTCTATGTTCCCCCAGGTGACAGCTGAGAGTTCCAGCTGCTTCACACACTCACCAACCCATGGCATTATCTGTCTTTGATTCTAGCCATGCTAGTGGGCACACGGTGGTATCTCATTGTGGTTTTAATTTGTACCTCCCTCATGCCTGATGACGCTGAGCATATTTTTATGTGCTTATTGGCTATTCATATATCTTCTTTTGTGCAGTAATTGTTCAAATATTTTGCCCATTTTTTTAAATTTATTTTTTTATTTTTAGTAGAGACGGGGGTCTCACTCTTGCTCAGGCTGGTTTTGAACTCCTGACTTTGAGCGATCCACCCGCCTCCGCCTCCCAGAGTGCTAGGATTACAGGTGTGAGCCACGGCACCCAGCCTTGCCCATTTTTAAATTGAGCTGTTTGTCTTATTGAGTTGTAGAAGTTGTTGAATACTCGGGATGCCAGAGATATGTGTTGCAAATACACATATGTTGCAAATACACATGTGTTGCAAATATCTTTCTTTTTCCCAGTCTGTGGCTTCCTATTCATTTTCTGAACAATGGCTTTTGAAGAGCAAAATTCTTGAATTTTGATAGTCTGTCGATTTTTTTTTCAATGGTTTGTGCTTTTTGTTTCCTTTGTAAGAAATCAATGGCTTTAAAGAAAATCTCTTTCCTGTAGTTTTAGTAAGAAGACAAATTAGTCATGTATGATTTCTCCATCATCTTAATGAGGAACTTCTCTTAGCTCATTTTCTTCATGGGAGGATCCTCTCCCCATCCTGTTTTGCACCCTCTTCCATCCCAGGGCTATGGTAGAAGGAGCAGGGAGCTCCAGCTTTCACTCCTGGCGCCAAACACTTACAGTTGTGTAGGCTTGGGAAAGTCACTTTATGCTTTTGAGCCTCAGTTTCCCCAGCCGAGGAGTAAAGGCAACATCATGATCTCAGGAAGAGGTGGCAAGGTCAGACAGGGAGAGGGCTGTCACTGGCTCCTGACCGCCTCTGGGCAGGCCAGGTTGAAGCCTTTCAGCCACCCCAGAGCCTTGACTGTCAGGGCTCAAGGCAGAGAGGGCAGGGGGCCCAGAATCACACAGCTTGCCCAGGCAGGGAGCAGCCCCTGACTTCTGTTCCTGAGCTCTGTCTGCACCCAGAGCCACCTCTGGGCTAGACCAGCTGACAGAACCAGCGATGTCCTCTCCCTGGGGTAGAGAAGGAGCCTGCTCACCGCCAGGGCTGGACACTCCTAAGACCTCACTCAAGTCTTGGCGTCCCCACCCTCTGGACTGAAACGCTCAGGACTGTGCCAGGGCTGCACCTGACTGTGGTTCTTTAGCACCACCTACAGGACACATTGAGAATGACATGCTACATGGCTTCTCTGAGCCCCAGATTCCAGAAACTCTTGGCTGGGAAGGTGCCCATTTATAGAGCATTTCTTATGTGCCCAGGCCAGAGCTCTGCACCCTACACAGGCCTCTCCCCTGACCCACACCACAACCCCTAAGGCAGGAACTATATTAAAGTATTGAATCAAATCTAACACCTTCAGTGAATGCAAAGATGCATCACTCATTTTTGTGCCACTGAAAAAAGCCAAAAAAAACCACTTCCAATTAAAATATGACACAGCACTTCCTTACCACTTAGAGATTTTATTTTATATTTATTGAAGGCACACTTTTAAACTTTAGAGTAAAGTTTTTAACATATTTTTAACATATTAATATGTCATAGCTGTGCATACATAAAAAGGAAACTGTGGTCAAAGTAATTCTTTTTTTTTTTTTTTTTGAGACAGAGTCTCACTTGGTTGCCCAGGCTAGAGTGAGTGCCGTGGTGTCAGCCTAGCTCACAGCAACCTCAAACTCCTGGGCTCAAGCAATCCTCCTGTCTCAGCCTCCTGAGTAGCTGGGACTACAGGCATGCGCCACCATGCCCAGCTAATTTTTTCTCTATAAATTAGTTGGCCAATTAATTTCTTTCTATTTATAGTAGAACGGGGTCTCACTCTTGCTCAGACTGGTTTTGAACTCATGACCTCGAGCAATCTGCTCGCCTCGGCCTCCCAGAGTGCTAGGATTACAGGCGTGAGCCACCTCGCCTGGCCGTAATTCAATGAAGGTATTCTTAAAACTTCTGCACATACAGAGTCTGACTTTTCTGGATCACTTTTTAATTTGGAGTCATCGAGTCTGTGTTTTTCCAGACAATATTGTCCTCTGTGTCATTGAGGGCACAGGAGTTGCAGCTTTTCTTCAGAGGACAGACACCACTATTGTCTCCAGTGTCCTTCCAAGCTGCAAGTTTTGATTGCACATGCAGGCATTGACAAATAAGTCACAGTTGCTACCTAGTCACTACAATCATAAAATATGGACTGATTTCAGAAATGTCTAAATGGGTAGGGGGGAGCACATCTTAGAATGAATGAAATATAGTGTCAAAGCTACCTTGCTCAACACAAGTCCTGGGGTACTTCCTCTATTCCAGCCCTGTGCAAAGGGCAGGAGACACAGCCCCGAACAAAAATGACTCAACCCTGCCCTCTGGGAGCTCGGAGTGCCACATGGGAGACAGACATCAAACAAAAGATGGGCACAGACATAATGGTTCCATGATCACAGGTATGCTGTGAGAGGGGTCAGCAGTAGGAGTGACTATATCTTGGGTCATGGAGAGCGACCCAGAGGAAGTAGCATCTGAGCCATGCTGAGTGGATAGGAGCCAGCCAGCAAGAGAGGCAGAGCAGCATGCAAGGTAGGGCAAGAGTATATGTAAAGCCCCCAGGCTGGGCGCAGTGGCTCATGCCTGTAATACTAGCATTCTGGGAGGCCGAGGTGGGCGGATCACTTGAGGTCTGGAGTTCGAAACCAGCCTGAGCAAGAGTGAGACCCCCGTCTCTACTATAAATAGAAATAAATTAATTGGCCAACTAAAAATATACATAAAAAATAGCCAGGCATGGTGGCACATGCCTGTAGTCCCAGCTACTCGGGAGGCTGAGGCAGAAGGATCGTTCAAGCCCAGAAGTTTGAGGTTGCTGTGAGCTAGGCTGACGCCATGGCACTCTAGCCTGGGCAACAGAGTGAGACTCTGTCTCAAAAAAAAAAAAAGGGGGGTATAGAGAATCTTAGGGGCTCCCCCTCGCTGAAAGGCAGCGTGGCTGGAGTGTGATGAATGAGGGGACAGTGGCAGGCGCTGGAGCTGGGGAGGTGGGAAGGGGCAGATTGTACACAGCCTTTCTCCAAAGTACAGTGAGGGGCCATTGCAGGGCTTTAAGTTGAGAATGAAACTGAAGTACAAAAATAACATGCCAAGTCACAGAAAGTGACGGACCTAGAACTAGGACTTAGGTCTGGCTGGTTCCAGCACCCACGCTTTCAATCCCCACTGGAGGGGCCAGAAGGGACCGACTCCCTGATCCACCTCCTTCACTGTCCTGTTAAGGAAACTGGGACCTAGGAAGGGGAATGCGCCTAAGTGGCACAGCAAGGCTTAGTCTCATCTAGAACCCACGTCTCCAGGCTCCTGGCTCCCCTCCTGCACCCAGCTCCAGGAGTCCTGGCCAGGCCTTGGCCAAGGCCCCACCTTACTAAGTTCCAGGAAACTATGAGTGCTTGGAGAGCAAAGGGTTATCTTTTTTAGTTCCCAGGAAGCTGTGTCACCCTGTCCCAGTTCCCAGTTTGCACAGGTGGTAGCTAGTTACAGCCTGAATCCTGGAGCCCTCCCAAGGCCAAGCCAGGATGAGTGGACGTGGACTCTGCGTGCAGCAGGGCGAGCCCTGCCCTGCACCTTCCTCCACCCACCCTGCTGGGGACAGGTCGAATTCCAGCCCCAGCGGCCTCCCCGTCCCTCTGCACCTTCCACCCATGCTTGACGGCAAAAGGGCTCTAAGCCACCTCATGGGCAGAGCACCAAGGTCCCAAGGACAGCCAGCCAAGCGTATCTGCAGCCCCTCCCCTCAGCACAACCCCAGGACAAAAGATCTTGGGGCAGACAACTTATTGCTCTTGTTTGTATATTTTTTTCAGGAAAAATTTCCAGAACTGAACTTACCTGAGACAAAAATAAATAAATAAATAATTTTTTTTTTTTTGTAAATCATCAGCAAATAGGCCGACTGCACTATGGCACTGATTCACACCTCTTCTAGCAGGGTCTGAGGAGTGTTGCCCCCACCCCTCCTCTCCAATAATGCCTGCGGGTCCTGATTTTAGCTCTGTCAGTCCCACAGGCCAGCACCTCTCCTCATCCTTTGAATGTGCACTATTAGTCATTGAAGAGAGGTTCTCAGAGTCGGTGTGTATTCATCTGTGGAGCTTGTTGGAAAAATGGAAAGGCAGGCTGGGTGCAGGGGCTCATGCCTGTGATCCCAGCACTCTGGGAGGCAGAGGTGGGAGGATCTCTTGAGCTCAGGAGTTCGTGACTAGCCTGAGCAAGAGCAAAACCCTGTCTCTACTAAAAATAGAAAAATTGGCCCGGCATAGTGGTGCCTGTAGTCCCAGCTACTCGGGAGGCTGAGGCAGAAGGATCACTTGAGCCCAGGAGTTGGAGGTTGCTGTGAGCTAGGCTGACACCACAGCACTCTAGCCCCCCAGGCAACAGACCAAGACTCTGTCTCAAAAAAAAGAAACAATCAAACAAACAAACAAAAAACAGAAAGGCAAGCACAATTTGGGAGACAATATTTGTAAAAAATGTATCTGACAGAGGATATAAAAAGAATTCTTGACACTTAATAAGAAAAAGGTAATTTAAATAGAATAGACGCTTCATCAAAGAAGATATACACCTGGCAAATAAGCACATAAAAAGATGCTCTGCCACCATTAGTCTTAAATTAAAACCACGATGAGATGCTACTTCACACCTGTGAGCGATGGCTAACGTTAAGAAGACTGACGGTACCAAATGTTGGCAAGGACGTGGAGCCGCTGGAACTCACGCACACTGTTGGTGAGAATGTGAAATGGGACTGGGGCAGGAGTCATTGATTGGCGCGCGTGGGCGGGGCACAGCAACGCGAAAATGAGGAAGTCAGAAGCAAGAAAAAGAGGAACCCGAAGAGACCCCAGGGCCACTGTCTGCTGGGACCTGTGCCCACTCCTGCCCCCTTCTAGAATGTACTATCGCTTCCTAATCATCCTTGACATCCCCTCCATGTCTAGAGGTATACTTGCTTAATAAACTTCTTTCACTTTGCTTTTCTGCTTTGGTGTTTGGTTTCAATTCTTTGTCTCTGAGCACAGGGACCAAGGATGATCACTCACCAGGAACAGTACAGCCACTTTGGAAACTGGCAGTTTCTTAAGCAGTTCAGTATACACTAACCCAATGATCCAATCATTCCACTCCTAGGTATTTATCCAAGAAGAATGAAAGCGGTGTCCCCATAAAGACTTGTACACAGGCCGGGCACGGTGGCTCATGCCTGTAATCCTAGCACTCCGGGAGGCTGAGCAGGCAGATTGCTCGAGGTCAGGAGTTCGAAACCAGCCTGAGCAAGAGCCAGACCCCATCTCTACTATATATAGAAAGAAATTAATTGGCCAACTAATATCTATAGAAAAAATTAGCCGGGCATGGTGGCGCATGCCTGTAGTCCCAGCTACTCGGGAGGCTGAGGCAGCAGGATTGCTTGAACCCAGGAGTCTGAGGTTGCTGTGAGCTAGGCTGACGCCACGGCACTCACTCTAGCCTGGGCAACAAAGCGAGATTCTGTCTCAAAAAAAAAGACTTGTACACAATGGTTCATAACCACTATAATGGAAACAACTAAAACACCCCCGTCGATATGTGATTGCATAGATAAACAAAGTATAGTATACCCTATTCAGGAATGAAAGAATGAAATATTCGTGCCCACAACATGGATGCATCACCAAATAATTAGCCTCAGTGAAGCAAGCCAGACAAGGAAAGAGTGCACTCTCTTTACGGAAAATCACGGAAAATGCAAACTACTCTATCCTGACAGAACACAGACTAGTGGTTGCTTGGGGAGGAAGGAGGGAGGACATGGGGAGGGAATGTGAGGGACAGATGATTACAAAGGGGGCACCAGGCTGGGCATAGTGGCTCACACCTGTAGTCTCAGCGCTTTGAGAGGCCAAGGCAGGAGGGTTGCTTAAGGCCAGGAGTTTGAGACCAGCCTGAGCACCATTAGCCAGGTATGGTGGTGTGTGCCTCCCAGCTACTTCGGAGGCTGAAGTGGGAGGCTCGCCTGAGCCCAGGAGTTCAGGGCTGCAGTGAGCTATGTTTGCACCACTGTACTGTATCCTGGACGATAGAGCAAGACCTGTCTCAAAAATAATTTTTTTTTTATTTTATAAATAATTTTTGCCCACTTAGTCTGCACACAAAAAAATTTTTTTAATAAAATAAAACAGGCACCAAGAAACTTGGGGTGATGAAGCTTATTATTATGACAATTCCCATTGTCTTCATTGTGGTGATTGTAAGGCTGGTGGCGGGGCCCCCCTCCCCTCCCTAGATCAAAAAGAAAAGGCTCACGAGACCAGACCCCCCAAGGACAAACTACTAGACCCCATTGAGGAAAACCACACACAGATGTCCACCCAGATAAGAACATTTCGGCTCCTGGATTCTGCGAATACCACTATCTCCTATTTCTCAATGACCACCAAAGGTCGCCCCAGCTCTTCCGGCCAAAAGTCCCTAGCCCCCTTCAAACGGAGGCGACTTCTGGGGCCTCCCCTCTCTTGGGGCCCCAGAACCTCGCCCGGGAGCACTAAATAAAGCCACGTTGTTTGGCCCCACTCGTTCTCTCTCTGTCTGTCTTTTCTTTTCAACGCTGCCGAAAAACCTTACAGTGATGGTTTCACAGATATATCTACTTCCAGGTGTAGGGCCCAGGAATCTGTAAACAGTTTCCAGATAATTCAAAGCACAGCAAAGTTTGAGAAGGATTGTTCTAGCAGAATCCTCCCTGCGCCACGTGTCACCAAGACCTCTCCTGATGGAAGGTGTGCTCTAATTGGGGTGGGGGCTCTTCTGTGAGGACTTGCTGCATATGGAAGGAGGGTGTCACAAATCACAACACAGGTCATTTCATAGATCAGGAAACTGAGGCCTCAAGAAATAAACTACATTTGGGCCAGTTGCGGTGGCTCACACCCATAATCCCAGCACTTTGGGAGGCTGAGGCAGGAGGATCACTTGAGGCCAAGTGTTCCAGACCAAGCTTGCGCAACACAGCAAGACCCCATTTCTACCAAAAAAAATAAAAATAAAAACAAACAAACTACATTTTAGGTGCAAGAAACAAATAATCTGAGCTAGTCATTAATATAAAAAGTTATATATCGAGGGGGGAGGAGGGCATGGACAATATATGTAACCTTAACACTTTATACCCCCATCATACGCTAAAATAAAAATAGATAAATTAAAAACAAAAGTTATATAAAGAGAAAGGGTTATAAAACCCCTTCAGTCACTGGGGAGGAGGCCTCAAGAGGCAGAGCCGGGCCTGGGAAGTTTTCGGAACTCAGGGCCACCTTCCAGACCACACCAGCCCCTCCTTTCCTCACCAGCTCCCTCCCGCTCCCCCCTCTGCTGAGGATCCTTTTCTGCTTCTTAGGGTTGGAAGAAGGCTCAAGAGTCACAAAGACTGAGTGGGTCTCTGGATCCAATTCCAAGTTTGGAGCTGGGAACAGGAATCCATTGATCCAATTTGGATCCCGTATTCTCATCTAATTTTAACAGAGGGAATGGCCTGAAAAGGGTAAAATGATTTACGAGTTGTCTCTTTTTATTTTATTTTATTTTTTGAGACAAAGTCTCCCTTTGTTGCCCAGGCTAGAGTGAGTGCCATAGCGTCAGCCTAGCTCACAGCAACCTCAAACTCCTGGGCTCAAGCAATCCTTCTGCCTCAACCTCCCGAGTAGCTGGGACTACAGGCATGTGCCACCATGCCCGGCTAATTTTTTCTATGTATTTTTAGATGGTCAATTAATTTCTTTCTATTTATAGTAGAGACAGGGTCTTGCTCTTGCTCGGGCTGGTTTCGAACTCCTGACCTCCAGCAATCCGCCCGCCTCAGCCTCCCAGAGTGCTAGGATTACAGGCGTGAGCCACCATGCCCAGCCTACGGGTTGCCTCTTTAACCGCCCCCCCCACACACACATATTCGTTTTGGGAGTGAAAACCTGCATCCATGCTTAAGGGCAGTAATCAGAGGGGCGGGAGAGTGTTCTTTGTTTTTTTGTACTAAAGGAGATGGCTCCAGAGAATTGTCGAGGTTATGGGATGAGGGAAGTAAGGGACTGTCAACAAAGGACCACCAAGGAGGATGAATGGATGGGGAAGGAAGATTAACTAGTAAATGGTTCTCTTTGGGAATTTATTTATCTATCTATCTATTGATTGATTGATTGATTGATTGACAGAGTCTCACTTTGTTGCCCAGGCTAGGGTGAGTGCCGTAGCATCAGCCTAGCTCACAGCAACCTCAAACTCCTGGGCTCAAGCAATCCTGCTGCCTCAGCTTCCCAAGTAGCTGGGACAACAGGCATGTGCCACCACGCCCAGCTACTTTTTTCTATATATTTTTAGTTGGCCAATTAATTTCTTTCTATTTTTAGTAGAGACAGGGTCTTGCTCTTGCTCAGGCTGGTTTTGAACTCCTGACTTCGAGCTTTCCGCCCGCCTCGGCCTCCCAGAGTGCTAGGATTACAGGCGTGAGCCACCACGCCCGGCCGGACACCCTACTTTTAATGACAAGCAAAATGGAGATCTTCAGGTGTTGTAACTGGAAGTCCAGTAAGGTAGATCTACCTCCAGGAACTTCTGGATCCAGGTACTCAAACCTCAGCTTAAATCTCTCTTCCCCCCTCTGCTTAGCCTTCTCCAGGGGTGGCTTCATTATTAGGTGGGTTTGCTCCAGGGGGTGACACGCCTCAGGTTTTCTTTTTTTTTTTTTTTTTTGAGACAGAGTCTCACTTTATTGCCCAGGCTAGAGTGAGTGCCGTGGCGTCAGCCTAGCTCACAGCAACCTCAAACTCCTGGGCTCAAGCAATCCTTCTGCCTCAACCTCCCGAGTAGCTGGGACTACAGGCATGCGCCACCATGCCCAGCTAATTTTTTTCTATATATATTAGTTGGCCAATTAATTTCTTTCTATTTATAGTAGAGATGGGGTCTGGCTCTTGCTCAGGCTGTTCTCGAACTCCTGAGCTCAAACGATCCGCCCACCTCGGCCTCCCAGAGAGCTAGGATTACAGGCGTGAGCCACCGCGCCTGGCCACGCCTCAGGTTTTCATCCTTCCAGCTTGAAAACTTCAATGGGAAGAGCAAAAGTCCAGGACAGACTCTCATTGGTCCAGCTAGATCACGTGCTCATTCCTTGATCAATCACTGTGGGCAGAGGATGCATTACATTTTTTTTTTTTCTCATTACTCTTATGGACCAATCCTGGGTCACATCCACACCACTGAAGCCAGAGTTGGGACCCCTCCTTCAAGCCGCATGGACTGTGTCAACCTTAAATAATGAGATGCAGAAAATATGATGGAAGTTTAGAGTTTATTCAAGCACAAAGCTTGAGGACAGCCACTCGAGGACACTGACTCCAAACCAGTGGGGTCAGTGCTGCAAAGTAGATAAGTTTTGGTTTCACTTACACAGGCAGGGACAGAGAAATTTTGGCAGGATTGCAGTGCACCATTTTCCACAGGGGACCAGCATACCCCACAGCGTTTGGATTGGTTACAGATTGCTACATTCCGGGAAGATTACTTTATTTCTCCATGAAAAGGGGCAATGATCTGAGGGGGCGTATCTCTGGCGCCACTTGGCCTTCCTAATTATTTGCAGGAAAAAAAGCAGAAGTTGCAGCTGTGTGCCATGTGACTCAGGCTGCATGGCCACGTTCCTCTCAAGGCTCAGAATAACTTAAAGTTCTGGTGGCTTTAAGTTTGGATTATTTAATTTTACAACAGAGAGCAGAGGAGGGATGTTTCCCTGAAACTAGACCAGAGTGCCACAGTTGGGAACTGAGCAGGCACCAAAAACAGCCAGAAGAGGTCAGAGTGCCCTTTTGGCCCAACCTCCCACCTGAACAGGACCCTGCCTTGGCCTTGGCCTCAGCGGGGTTCCCTGTGGCAGCCAGTCCCCCTTTGTGCTTGATTCCTGACATGCGGGTGGCATGTGAGCGTCACTGCCCACACCAATCAACACTGACTCAACTGAGATCAAAGCAAACAGCCCAGCCCAGGTTCTCCCAGTGAGTCAGGCCAGCCTGGGAAAAGGAGGGGGTGTCCTTTGTAGGATCCCTTCTGGCTAGGAAGGCCCACCCCCACTGCATGGATGGGGACAGCCAGGAGCAAGATAAAAAGGAGTCTGGCCCCAGACTGCCTGCCCACCAACCTCTGCCTCCAGCTGGCTGCTTCTGGCTCTGCCCACGGGGCTATGAATGGGCCCCCAAGGGGTTAAGTGTGGAGCTTGCAGATAGGCTTCCCTGGGTTGAATCTGGCCCACAGGTATGTTTTGTTTGGCTTGCAGGAGGCTTAGAAATAATTAGTAGTCAGTATGTTTAAACTGGACAATTCCAGTCAAAAGCTGGAATTCTAATTTCTTTTGTTAAAAGGGGACACGGAGGACAGGCCCACATTCCTAACCACTGAGATCGCCAGGGACCAGGTTCTACCATCACCTCCTGCAGCCGCAAGCCCTGGGACTCTGGTCTGAGCCAGGGATCTTTATCTGAGTGGCTGCGAGCTGCAGGCGATGGCCGGGTTAGCAGAATCCTGGAGAACTAGGCTACAATGGGTCCCCAGATGGCCCCTCTGCCCTCTTATTTCTTCCCATCGGTATCCTTACCTTCAGGGCCCTGTGTGGGACTCTGGGCTCCTCCTCCCCTGCAAGCGCAGCCTCTCGCCTCCTTTATGGCTTTCTCTGATCTCACCGAGTCCTCCCACCAGCACTCATGGGGGGCTGCACCGGAGGGGAAGTGGCAGTCCACGAGGAGGAGATGGGATTTGTCCAAGGTCACAGCACTTGGGTGGGGCAGGGCCACTCAGGGTGGGGTTCCTGATGCACCTGTCACAGGTCCAGGGTCCAGGCCGCAGCTCCGGAAGGCTGAGTCACTCTCATGCTCTCACAGGAGGTTAAGTCACAAAGGAATCTGAGCAGCCAGGCACCCCTGGGGTGGCCTCCCAGCTCTGCCATTTAGAAAATATGTGCCACCAGTGAGTCTTGGCTTTAGTCTCTTCATCTCTCCAGTGGAAGAAATGCAAAGCAGCTTACAGCAATGCTGTCAGTGCTCACTGCAACCAACACTGCAATGAAAGGTATATTTAAATGTCAGTTCAGGGGCTGTGCTACGCACTAGAACAGTAACTATGAATAAGACAGATGTTGTTGCTGCAGGACACATGGCAAAACTGGTGCAATTTTGCCCACCAGGGTACATTTGGCAAAGTCTGAATACGTTCTGATTGTCACAAATTGGGGGCGGGGTGCTGCTGCCATCTAGTGCGTCAGGACCAGGACGCTGCTAAGCATCCCGCAGCGCACTTCTCCGGCCCGGAGCGTTAATCGTGCTGGGATGGAGAAACCATCCTACGGCAGGACACAGACATCCAAACATGTGACTACATGTGTGTGCACAAACCTGAGCGAGAGGAAGCACAGGGTGTGACCCAAGAAGGCTCCCTCTAGGCAGTGTTGCCCAAGCCAGAAGTGAAAGGTGACCCGGAGTTAGGACAGCGATGAGGGAGAAAGTTGTTCTGAGCAAGAGGATCAGCAAAGGCAAAGGCTTGGGGGCTAAAAAAAGAGCCCAGCACCTTAAAGGAAGTAAACTCCGGCGTGGCTGGACTGCAGAGTACAAGGGGCAGCCTCAGGTCAGGCCAGGCCTTCATGAGTCACATTAAGGAGCTCATGCCTCATCCTGAGAGTGCAGGGAAGCTATTGAAGAGGTGCAGCCGGGAGTGGCCTGCTTAGACCCGCCTCAGAAGAGCGTGGAGGCCAGGGAGGGGCCGCTGTGGGTCACATGGGTGAGGGAGAATGGGGGGGCAGTGGGAGAGCGCGGCAGGTTGAGGATGTCGGGAGATGTGAGGTGTGAGGCAGGGCGTGGGACCGGATGTCACCTGCGTGTGCAGCTTGAGCAGCTGGGAATGGAGCTGCCTCTCCGAGTTCAGCTACAGCCCGGAACAAGGTAGACGAGGTCCCTGGAGCCAAGGGGCTCCCAGGGAAGGAATCAGTTGGAAAACGAGCAACTCCACGTGGGATGAGAGTCAGGGAGAAGATGTACGGGAGCCGTGGGAGTCACAGCCAGGGACAGCTAGTCTGAGCCTGCGGAGCAGTCAGGCAAGGCCTCAAGGAGGTGACAGCCACAATGAGCCCTGAAGGCTGCCCAGCAGTTGGCCAGAGAAAGAGGCGGGGCAGAACCAGCACATTCCAACACAGGCCCTAGGCCTCCAGCACCACGCAGGCCACTTGGAGAACCACATCCCCCTCTGCAAACATCCACACCGAGTTTACTTCCTCGTCACAGCTCTAACCCGAAGAGCTGGCCTTGTCCCTGTCTGTTCCTTCCAGTGGCTACTGCTTGCCACCCTCTGAGGGCCTCAGATGATTGTCTAGAATTTCTCTAAGGGTCGGGAAGGCCTTTCGGGGAGATTTCCAAGCAAGACGTGAAAGCGGATCCCCCAGTTCCAGTGGAGCTGCCGCAGCCAACCTTTGATAAGCAGAGTCAAGCTGTTCCTGCCCAAATTGCAAGATCAGGAGCAAATAAATGATCAGTGTTTTAAACCAGCGGTCCCCAACATTTTTGCCACAAGCAACTGGTTTCATGGAAGACAATTTTCCCATGGATGGTTCGTGGGGGGAGGTGGAGCTCAGGGGGTGATTCCCGTGCTCACCTCCTGCTGTGTGGCCCAGTTCCTACCAGGAGACAGCAGCTTTAAACCACTAAGTTCTGCAGTTGTTATACAGAGAAAGAGGATGGAAATAAGCCCCCTTCCTCCCCGCTGTTATTGAGCACCTACTATGTGCCAGGCATTGTGTTAAAGCTTGGAGAAATTAATTAATCCCATCCCAGCGCACAGTCAGTAAGAGATGGGATAGCTCTAAAGACCCAGCACTTATTACTCCTGAGGGTCCAACTCTTGGGCACAAGCTTGTGTGCTCTTTCAGGCCCAACCATAAGTGATGACAAAGGCTTTACCTGCCTTCCATGGGGGGCGGGCGTGGGAAGGCATGGGGCTGCCCTCCCTGCACCAGACTCAGGACACAGCGGTGAGCTGCGGTCAGGAGTCAGGCCGGGTGGCTGTGCTCTCACACGCATCTGCAGCCCCAGCCCAGGAGCCTCTGTGGGGCAGCCTCTGTATGGGGGCCCTCATCTGAAGCCCTCCCCAAGTGGGTCTGCCAGGACCTCCTGGCCAGAGCTGAGGGAATCTTGAAGACACTTTATTCTCAGTACTTTTCCACTCCCAGCCTTTACCCATCTTGTCCCCCTGCCCCACTTCCCAAAGTTCATAAAACTTAGCAGGAGCTTTTCGTTCTTATTTTATTTTATTTATCTTTTGAGACAGAGTCTCACTCTATTGCCTGGGCTAGAGTGCCATGGCATCAGCCTAGCTCACAGCAACCTCAATCTCCTGGACTCAAGCAATCCTCCCGCGCAGCCTCCCGAGTAGCTGGGACTATAGGCATGTGCCACCATTCCTGGCTATTTTTTTTTCTATATGTTTTTAATTGGCCAATTAATTTCTTTCTATTTTTAGTAGAGACTGGTATAAGGTTTTTCAGCAGCGGCAAAAGAAACAGAGAGAGAGAGAGAGTGGGGCCAAACAACGTGGCTTTATTTAGTGTTCCCGGATGAGGTTCTGGGGCCCCAAGAGAGGGGGGCCCCAGAAGTCGCCTCCGTTTGAAGGGGGTGAGGCCTTTTATATCGTTTGGGGTGGGCTAGGGACTTTTGGCGGGAAGAGCTGGGGCGACCTTTGGTGGTCATTGAGAAATAGGAGAAGCTGGCGGTATTTGTGAAATCCAGGAGCCAAAACTTTTTTATCTGGATGTGGTAGTTTTCAGCCAGGCAGTCGTCCTTGGCAGGTCCTTGGTGGGTCTGGTCTCATGAGCCTTTTCTTTTTGATCTAGGGAAGGGAGAGGGCTGCCACCAGCCTTACTACGGGTCTCGCTCTTGCTCAGGTTGGTTTCAAACTCCTGACCTTGAGCAATCCTACCGCCTCAGCCTCCCAGAGTGCTAGGATTACAGGCGTGAGCCACCGCGCCAGGCCTTATTTTATTTTTTTTGAGACAGAATCTCACTCTGTTGCCTGGGCTAGGCTGTGGCGTCAGCCTAGCTCACAGCAACCTCAAACTCCTGGGCTCAAGCAATCCTACTGCCTCAGCTTCTCGAGTAGCTGGGACTACAGGCATGCATCACCATGCCCAGCTGATTTTTTTCTATATGTATTAGTTGGCCACTTAATTTCTTTCTATTTATAGTAGAGACGGGGGTCTCGCTCTTGCTCAGGCTGGATTCGAACTCCTGACCTTGAGTGATCCGCCCACCTTGGCCTCCCAGAGAGCTAGGATTACAGGCGTGAGCCACCGCACCTGGCCTTTTTTTTTTTTTTTTTTTTAGTAGAGATGGGGTCTCACTCTTGCTCAGGCTGGTTTTGAACTCCTAACCTTGAGTGATCCTCCTGCCTCGGCCTCCCAGAGTTCTAGGATTATAGGCATTAGCCACTGCACCGAGGATCTTTTCTTTTTCTTTTTTTCTGCTGAGGAGTCCCTCAGCAGTGAGATGATTTCCCCATCTGCAATACCCCTGGCCCTCTCCTGGCACTGTCCATGGGGAAAAAATGGAACTCTGGGACAGCTGCATTTTATCCTCTTGCTTCCACTATGGCAATGAGTGATTACAGGTGTGACTGTTACTTTTGTTTTGGCTTATGGACTTTATGGACTGCGGAACACCTGGCAGCTCAGTGATGTCCAGCTTGGGTCAGCACTTGACAGCTTGCACAACTTACCTTTCAGAGCACTCGCAGCCAGAGCCTCCTGGCAGCCAGCTCTTCCCTGTTGCGACCTGGTTTCCCAGGCACCCTGTCTGCCTGGAGTCCTTTCACCTCTGCTCCCTGTGCCCCTGCCACCCTCTAGTTTCCAGGCTCACATCCTTTGTTGCGAACTCCTGACCTTGAGCAATCTGTCCGCCTCGGCCTCCCAGAGTGCTAGGATTATAGGCGAGAGCCACCACGCCCGGCCTCACATCCTTTGTAATCAGATGCAAACCACAAAAACTCCCGTTGTGACTTCAAGAAAAGACTCAATAGTTACCACTTTGGAGTATCAGGGGCTGTAACGATGATGGTACGAGCCAATATTTACTGAGCATGTGCTATGTCCTAGGCACATGCTAAGTGTTTCACACACATGATCTCATGCAAGGAGTTCATACATGCAGTGCTTAGACATGCAGTGTCTGGACATAGTAAGTGCTCAATAAATGGTAGCTACTATTGCCATCAATACTCAGGACACCCCCATCAAGTAGGTCCTTATTATTTGTCATCCCCCAGTTTTAGAATTGATGATACTAAGACCCAGAAGGGCTAAGAGACACAGTAAATAAAGGGTGGAGCTGGACCTCAAGCCCAAACCTGTCTAACTTTTGAGCCTAGGTGCTTTCCAGGTGACAGCACTACCTTTTGGACCTGTTGGCAAACCTTATTGAAGCAAGTATGGCTGCATAAAATATAGTTTACAAAGCATGCCTTTTTGAAAGGCTTCTGCCTAAGTGCTTTAAAATGTAAAAGGTTTCAACGCTCCAAGTAGTAAGCTTCAGTGGTGGAGGATTTCTTTATATAAAACTCCATGCTTCAGGAAAGACCCCAATGAATCACCCCAGTGTAAGTAAGAGTTCTCCACCAGTGCCGTCAGTGCGCGCTGGGTTTAATCCTGTTAAATCATCCTCTCTTTGCTTTTAATATGAATAAGTCCCAAAACTATAAAGAGTAAGAGTTATCACGTTTCCTTTTTTTTTTTTTTTTTTTTTTTGAGACAGAGTCTCGCTTTGTTGCCCAGGCTAGAGTGAGTGCCATGGCATCAGCCTAGCTCACAGCAACCTCAATCTCCTGGGCTCAAGCGATCCTTCTGCCTCAGCCTCCCAAGTAGCTGGGACTACAGGCATGTGCCACCATGCCCAGATCATTTTTTCTCTATATATTTTTAGTTGGTCAATTAATTTCTTTCTATTTATAGTAGAGACAGGGTCTCACTCAGGCTGGTTTCGAACTCATGACCTCAAGCAATCCACCCGCCTCGGGCTCCCAGAGTGCTAGGATTACAGGCGTGAGCCACCACGCCCCGCCACGTTTCCTTTCAAGTGCCAAGGGGAACAGAAACTCCCTCTAGATCTCGTTTGACCTAGTATATGCCTCAAGGTCAGGCTTGAACCATCTCTAGGTGACATCAAATCCACTGGCAATAGGTCAGAGTAGTTAAGAGTTAAGCACAGTAGCTAAGAGCTTGGACAACCCTGGGGAATAAGGTAGCTGTGTGATTTTAGGCAAAATGTTCAATCTCTTGATCCTAGGTGTCCTCATCTGTAGACTAAGAACGATATCAGCACCTACTTCCTGGGTTCATTGCAAGGAGTCAGTGAGATGCTTTTAAGGCCTGGACGGACTAGGGGTTCAAGAATTATCAGTTTTCATTATTACTAAATACTGGTGAAAGGGATGACTACGTCCAGGAAAGCTTGAGATCCCTCTAGAAAGAAGGCCAATCTTGTTTAAATGAGTGTTTCTGCTTGGCGGGACTTCTCAACAGTTTAGCAGAAACTCCTGAACAGATTCTTCTGGGGCAGGATCCAGATTCCAGCTAAATTTAGGTCTTCCGGTGTCTGAGCCAAGGTTCTTAACCTTTAGAAAGTATCACAATCACTCAGAGAGCTTATTTACAATGCATATTATTGGGGTTCTCCCTCCAAGAATCTATTCTAGGTTTGGGGTGAGGCCTGGGACTACATAGGTTTAACAAACACCCCAGGTAATTTTCTCCAGAGTCTGAAACATTGCTCTAAACCAGGAATAGGCAGACTTTTACAGTAAAGAGCCAGAGGGAATACTTTTGGCTTTATGGGGCAGAAGTCTCTGTTTATAACTACTCAACTCTGCTCTTGTGGCATGCACACAAAAAGCCATAGATTCATAAATGAATGGGTGTGGCAGTGTTCCAATAAAATTTCATTTACAAAAATAGGTGGTGGGTCAGACTCGGTCCCTGGGCCGCAGTCTGGCAGCCCTGCTCTCTTCTATATTTAACCAATAAAGAAAGAAAGACACAGAGATGCATGTATAAAAAAGTGATTATTTTTTTAATTTAAAATTATGACCTGGAAAGAACTAGTCAGTTTAAGTGATCCAGGCTTTCTCTTTATACCCAAATGGAACAGACACAACATTGGCTCAGATTTCCAACCCCAGAGAAAAACCAAACCAAGTCCCAAATCCTTGGGGAGTCCCTGTAGCTCCACTGCTGGGGCCATCAGGCTCCAGGCCTGCTGCCCTCCAGCCCGGCTGAGAAGGGTTTTCCTTCCACCACCAGCTCCCTCGCTGGGCTGGGTCCCTCTCCACGGCCCTGGAGCTGGCACTGCGCGTGTGCCTCCACAGAGAAGTCGAAGGCACGGCAGTCCCCTCCCAACCGTCTTTGGGGTGTCTTCCTGTGATCGCAATAGCAGAGCTGAGCAAGTCTAAACGTTCGTGCCCAGGAGGGCAGCATCTTCGCTTGTCTAGCTGAGATCTGCAGCCTCACGCTGTAACCACTGGTCATGTGTGGCCAAGGCACCGGCAGCAAGACAGCAAACTTGGGAAACGGTCTGGGGAGATGCAAGGGTCTCAGTGATCAATGGTGAGTCTGAAAATGAAACAGACAAATGCCACCTGGGTAAAATCCGCACAAACGCTGCAGGGGAGAAAGCATAAAGACGAACAGGGAACAGCACCTCCTGCAGCACTCCAAGGCTTTCTGCTCCTCCCAGAGCACAGAATTCAAAGGGTCCCACTTCTTAGGTCAGCTTCGCCTCTCCCACCTCCACATTCAGGGTCAATCCTGGCTTCAGATTCACTCAGTCAGTGATAGGGAGTCTTACAAGAACACGAGGCACCGAATAACGTGCAAGGGAGAAGACTCCAGCCTGTGATGTTCAGCAGGGTTTTTTTGCACCAGATTTTGGAAACATGTAATTAGCACAGGGAGGCAGGAGGAAAGGTATAGCTACTGAGCTGCCCTCCTGGAGGCCCTCCTAGGAGGGGGCCACGTACAGAATAAATACAACCAGCTTGAAAAAAGGCTTCTGGAAAAAGCCAACAGGCCACCTTAGACCCACTGCAGTGGGACAACAAGCTTCCACACTGGGTTGCCTGCTCTAAAATTTATGGCATCCAAAGCTTGACCTGAGTCAAAAGCTCTAGGGGGGCTGGGTGCGGTGGCTCACGCAGGTGATCCTAGCTCTCTGGGAGGCCGAGGCGGGCAGATTGCTCAAGGTCAGGAGTTCGAAACCAGTCTGAGCAAGAGCAAGACCCCGTCTCTACTATAAATAGAAAGAAATTAATTGGCCAACTAATATACATAGAAAAAATTAGCCAGGCATGGCGGCACATACCTGTAGTCCCAGCTACTTGGGAGGCTGAGGCTGCAGGATTACTTGAGCCCAGGAGTTTGAGGTTGCTGTGAGCTAGGCTGATGCCACAGCAATCACTCTAGCCTGGGCAACAAAGTGAGACTCCGATTCAAAAAAAAAAAAAAAAAAAGCTCTAGGGGAAAACCACCAAAGGGCTGCCCAGAGAAGCTGTGGAAGACCAGAGAGTGGCCAAATCATCCCCACCACACACAGCATTCCTGCGCCAGGCCGGCTGCACACTTGAGTGCACTGTGGAGGCATCAGGGCATTCACAAGGGCCCACGCTGTGCCTGGGTGGGATGGGGGAGAACACAGCAGTGATAAGAGTCCCCTGAGAACTGAAGCACAGTGAGAAGGAGAAAAGGGTAGAGTTTCTCCCTAGGCTCAGTCATGCTCCCAAAGGAGGAAGATATTATTGCCCAACTGCCAGCTCCACTGACATTATCTAACTCAAACAGATGGCACCTGGGGGGTCAGCTCAGCACAGATCCCGACTATGAGACGGCCGCAAGTGAGAGCCGGTTGTTCCTGACAGTTGTCCTAGACCAGGTCTGGGTCATGTCACAAACCCTGACTCATGCCAACACATATTCCGTCACACACACACGTGAACCCAGCTAACCAATCTTCTGGATCTTAGCAAGGCAACTCGAGTGGTGGGAGGAAGAGAGTTGGTCTCAGGAGCCCAACAAGTTCCTCTTCCTAGTTTCCTTCTCAGAAGCAGTGGACCCCTAAACGCTTGTCAAAGAGGGAGCTGTCCACGTGGCCGACCTAAGGCCAGTCACAGAACCCACTTACAAGACCGCGGAGGTTTCGTCCAATCATGCCGGAAAGCTGGCTCCATCCCTGCCCTCACTGGATGATGCTGTCTGGCTGCCCGTTCTGGGCCACCTGTCCAGGGTCAGAGGCAGGAGCCGGGTTAGGTGTGTTGCTCTGCAGGTAGCGGCGGAAATCTTTGATCATGGGCCGGAGGACTTGGATGAGGACGCTCAGGGCCGCCTGGGTACCCTCCATGGCTTGGGCTTGGCGCTCCTGGGCACAGGCCTGCACCTCCTGGGAGCGGCGGATCATCTGCAAGAGGTCGTTCTGCTGCTCCAGGTGCTGGGCAATCTCCTTCACATGCAGGTTGGTGACCCGCTGCTCCTGTATCAGCTTGGCAGAGTTGAGGGCAATACGGCTCTTGAGTGCCTGCGGCTTGACAGATGCGTCTGCGTGCTGGGCCATCATCTCCACGGGGGCCTCGGCTGGCAAAGGTGGGGGGGCCTCAGCGGTGCAGTACTCCACCACTCCTTCCTCCAGCGTGTGATAGGCTGTCTCGGTGGGGACTGCAGGGAAGAAAGAACAAGAGCTGATGCCGGTCAACTTTCTGGAAGGAATGAAGCTGGCTATGTGGGGTGGAGAGGAAACTGTCAAGCCCTGTCCTGGAGGTAGATAAAAGGGAATTCAGGCCACCCCTGGCTGTATAGCTATTCAGGTATAAATCTAGAATCTAAGGCAGGGGCCTCAAACTACGGCCCATGGGCCACATGGGGCCTGCTGAGGACATTTATCCAGCCCACCGGGTGTTTTTGCCACTGATGCCTGTCCTGCTTAGCAGCCAACTCGTCCCGGGCTCACAGTGCACATGTGCGCTGCACTCTCCAACGGCCCTCCAATGGTCTGAGGGACAGTGAACTGGCTCCCTGTTTAAAAAGTTTGAGGACCCCTGATCTAAGGGGTTCGGAACCTTAATCTAACAAAAGGGTCAGCCCCAGATCTGGCAAAAGCAAAGATGCCAATAATAATACTAGCAAAAATTATAGAGCATCTACTATGCACCAGGCACTTTGTACTCATTAGCCTGACGAATCCTCATAATGACACCAAGAGGTATGTACTGTCATCTTCATTTTCGGAGACAACGAAACAGACTGGAAACATGGAGTGACCTGCCTAAAGTCACAGGGCTCATTCAGCAGAGTCAGGAAGCAAACCCAGTTCTCCCTAACACCAGAGCCTGAAGTGCTCATAACCACTCCACTGGGCTGCTTCTAGCTAAGAAAGGCACCTCAGAGGCAGGTCACATGCTCCCTGTAATGCCAACACGAAGCAGGCATCTCGGGTGGGACTCTACACAAGCAATTTGCAGCCCCACGAGTCCTACCTTCTTTGATGCGTTCTTGACTTCCACATCCCCTGTGGCCAAGCAGAAAAGGAGGCAGGAGTACGCAGCAGCAGCTAAAGTGCCCAAGAAATGTCTCCCTGTCTCTTCGACCACGTTGGACTAAAAAACACTTCCTTCCTGTTCCACAAGAGCATCTGACTTAGGCCGGTGTTTGGCCCTCTTTTCCCACCTCAATATATACTTGAGAAACACAACACTGCAGGGGGATGGCACTCACACATGCACTCAATTCCCCTAAGCCCCATCAAGAGTCACTGAATGATCCCATTCACAGTCATCTCAAATGAGCAGAGGTAGCAGGCACTGGCACAAACCCTTCTCTGAACTAAAAAGTTCAAACCTAGTTCAGTTGTCATTCACAGCTGAGAACTTTTGAAGGGATCCTAGGTGGGCTGTTTGGGCCTCCATGCACATGGGAGACACCAGTCTTCACCCTTCAGTGCCCACTAGGAAGCCCCCCTTCCTCTTCTGAGTCCTTAGGTTTTCCCAACTGATAGTGACATATTCATATATGTATCTTATCTGTCCTACTGGAACATAACTGGCCTATAATTTAGACAGTTTGGTAATCCCAGTGCCCAGCACGGGGTCTGGCACAGAATAAGTGCTAATGTTTGATGAATGAATGAATGAAGAGATTAATACCAGGAAGCATAAGGTTCCCAAGCACTACCTGATGAATGTTTCTTGCACTGAAAACACAGAAAGTCTTTGTCCAGAATGGTTGTCTCACTTGGGCATTATAATTCCCATCTATCTATTCAACAGATATGTCCTGTAGGTACACAGATATGGTCTCTGTCTTCAAGGACCACACAGTTCAGCAAGGGGAGGTAAGTCATAGACAAACATGGTGGCAACACACAGTAGAGAGCTATCCAGCTGTCACAGTCCAGACCACGTGCTGAGGAAGTCCCAAAGAGAACAAGATCACTTCTATCTGGGGCACTCTTGGAAGGACTCATGGTCTTCCAAGACCCCCATCTGACCTTTGACCCTTGGCAGCCAACCTTCCCCAGGCCACCCCAGAGCTTGCTGGCCCTTCCCATTTATGCACGCTGACTGGGCAGGAGAGGTCACTCACTCTGTGTCAGGGTGACCGTGGCTGCGGCTGCAGTGGCCGTGGGTCCGAGGGCCACGGGGTGGATCTCTGTGGTACTGGGCAGGCTGATGATGGTGGCCTCGCCCAGCAGGTTGCAGATGCGTTGTTGCATGGGGGTCAGCAGTACAGGGGCTACAGCTGGGCCACTGCCGCCACTGCCACCGCCTGTCACAGGCCCACCAGCTCCATCCTCCTCAGTGGGCCCCGGCGCCTCGCCACCCTCCACGGCGGCCCGGACCTGGGCAACCTTGCGACGGACCTCGGTCTTGAGGTCAGACCACTTCTTCTTGACCTCAGGCAGCTCCCTGCGGCAGGTGGCCACAGCGTTGACCCTTCTCAGGATGCCGTGCCAGGCTGCGCTCTTGGCGGCCAAGGGGACCCCTGCATTGAAGTGGTTCACCAGCAGGTGCTTTTTCAGCTCCAGCTCCTCCACGATGATCTCCACCTCCCGCTCAGAGAAGTTCATCTTCCTCTTCTTGGCTGGGACGGCCATGGCCTCTCCCCTCCCCTCCTTTTAAAGAAATTATACACCCCTCAACCACACCAATTCCCCTTCTCTTCTTCCTCAACCTCACCCCTCACCCACCCCCTACAGGGGATAGGCCGGGCTTGCTTAAGGCCAAGCACCAGGCCTTTGGTAACCCCCCCGCTACGCAAAGTGCGTAGGGCCCAGCCTCAACAGGCCCAGCCGCTGCCAGCCAGCTGCGTAATGGCTTCCTGAATCTGCCTCTTCCGCCGAGGTGTGCGGAGATCCGCCCACCTCCCCTCTTCCCGCCCCTCAGCGCTTTTCCAGGAGAACCCGCCTTCCCGGTTGGTCGCGGCTCAAATATCACGTCGATCACTGGTTCTCTCGGTCTGCCGCTCAGCTTAGGAGCACGCCTACTTACTGGAATGCACCTGACCGTTGGTCCAAAGTTGTGTCTGTCACTCCAGAGCGCTCCGCCTACCCAGTGTTTCTTCGCCTCCATTGGAAAATCATTCCGTCGTTCAATTATCAGTATTACGATTATTACGCCGTTAAATTCAACTATTTTATTGGTGGTTTAGGGCGTTAAACTACCAAAACCCTGCTTCTTGAGGATAGTTAGTCCGTTCGGCCTTGAGCTGTTGGCCAATTAATTTTTAATTCCACTCACGGACACAAACTCTGCCTTGCAATTGCAGTTCACAATTGCTCTTACACAAATCCTATTTCCCACCGGAGGCTACGATCTCTCCGTGAACGACCGCTCCTCTCATTCTTAGGATTCCGCTGCCTAAACAGCGTTTCTCAATGGAAATTGAACACAGGGTCTTCCTTCTGCCAATCACATGACTTATGCCTATCGCTGCGTGGTTTCCTCTCCCTGGCCCGACTCAGCCAATCCCCGCCTCCCTCAGTTTGAATCGGTCCCAGGCGGAGCGGTGTGGCCCCGCCCACTCCATTGATCCGGGTAAGCCTAGGCGGTGTGGGCCGTCCTCAAGTAGGCTCCGCCCCGCGGCCCGTCCCCCAGGGAGCTCTCCGTCCCGGCCTGTGACTGGCCGGCAGCGCGCCCGGGGGCGTGGCCACCGAGTCGGCGCGCGGCAGGGCGGGACTCCCGGAAGCAGCCCCTCCCGCCAGCTTGCCGGCACTTGGGAGCCTGCGTTCTCTGTGAGAGAACGCCCGGCGTGACTTCCGCGCTGTTCCCGCCGGCCCGCCGCCCCCGCCCCGCGCCCCTGTCTCGCGCCCGATGGTGAGCAGTGTGTTGTGCCGCTGCGTGGCCTCCCCGCCGCCGGACGCCGCCACCGCCGCCTCGTCGTCAGCCTCGTCGCCGGCGTCCGTGGAGGACCCGTGCGGCGGCGCCGTCTGCGGGGGCCCGGACCACCGGCTGCGCCTGTGGAGCCTCTTCCAGACGCTGGACGTCAACCGCGACGGCGGCCTGTGTGTCAACGACCTGGCAGTGGGGTTGCGGCGCCTGGGACTGCACCGCACCGAGGGCGAGCTCCGGGTAGGCAGCGCGAGCCAGCCACGCGGGCGGGGAGGGAGCCCCCGAGAGGTCTGGGTGACAGGTGCGGGCCGCTGGTGACAGGTCTGGACGTCCCGGCTTTCCGGGCAGACCCCCTAGAGCTTGGCAGGTCGGGGTGGACGGCCCCTCGTGCTGAAGGGGACCCCTGCTGTTCTCAAGAGTAGTGCCCCCTGACTGACAGACAACCTGTTTATGTCCTGGTTGGAGTGGGGCCCCTTTCTGACCTCTGGGTGCTTGGGCCAGTCTCTTTATAGGCATCCTTTGGGCCTTCTAATGGGTGAAAATCCCTTTCCTGCCTGGGCGTTCCTCAAAGTAGAAGGCCAAGTCTCAAGAGTGTGCTCTTATCACCTCCTGACCTCAAGGCCAAGCTGGATGTGCCCTGTACCCCATTGACAGGTTTATCCATCCATCTCCAGCACCTCCTTTTTCCTCTCGTTTCCATGCCACCCATGGGCCCTGATCTGGTTCCTCTCAGAAGCATGTGGGAGTTGGAAAAAAATGGGTATTAGGGTTTCAGGCAGATCTGTGTGGATGTGGGTGGTGAGGACTGACAGTGCTCATGGTTTAGGCTCATGCCCATAGCCTTGCTTATCTAGAAAATGGGATCACCTGCAGGGTTGGAGTGTAGATGGATTTAAAGAATCTGGGGGAAAGTGAAACTGTGGTACACCTAAGAGGGGAGATTGTTACTCTTGTCCTGGAGTGGACCCTTGACCAATGTTGGGGGAAAGGAGGCAGAGAAATGGCCATCTCTGGACCTGCCAGAAAGAGAAGTGCTGTCCTTTTTGTATAAGCTTGAAGCAGTGGCTGTTTTTCCCTCTCTGTTTCTCATGGTATGTTATTCAGTCTGACTTGATAGCTGCAGCTACCCTTTCCCAGGTATTTCACTCATTGTGGCTTAGCCTGGTTTACAACCTGTATTAGGAATACCGAGTACTTACATAGGAACCTGTTTCTCTTCTAAGTTTGTTTGTTTGGTTCATTTGTACATACAACAATTAGAGAACCTCATAGCCAAGTATGAAAAAAATCTGGTAAAATGCCAGTAAATTAAATCAAATGGATGGGTGGTTGGGTGTACACAAGGTGTTTTTAACTCATGTCCGAGATATCTTGGATCAAGATCCAGGGTATTTAACCTACTTACTTAGTTGTCAGCCTAGGAAGACCAAGGGTAACACTATGCAACGTGGAATTATTGGATTAAGTCCAAGAGATTTAGAGACAAGGTTTTATTTGTATGTGTGTTCTGTTTTGTTTTGAGACAGAGTTTCACTCTGTTGCCCAGGCTAGAGTGCCATGGTGTTAGCCTAGCTCACAGCAACCTCAAAACTCCTGGGCTCAAGCCATCCTTCTGCCTCATCCTCCTGAGTAGCTGGGACTACAGGCATGTGCCACCATGCCCAGATAATTTGTTATATATATTTTTTTTTTAGTTGTCCAGCTAATTTCTATTTTTAGTAGAGACAGGGTATTGCTTTTGCTCAGGCTGGTCTCGAACTCCTGAGCTTAGACGATCCACCCGTCTCAGTCTCCTAGAGTGTTAGGATTACAGGCGTTGTATGAGGCCTGTTTTTAATTTTTAAAGTCAGCTTTACCTAAAATGGTGTTGTGAATTGGAGATTTTCCCATATGTATCTGATGAATAAGTCGCTTGAAAAGATAGGATGGCTAAACTCAGAGGGACTGTGCCTTAGGGCTTAGGGAGGTGTGGGCCCAGGTGAACCTTCCTGCTTTTATGAACCTATCCACTTGCCCTGTGCTGCCAGGCACATTGAGAACATCTGGCTGCAGGAGTATATTAAATGTTTACACCATGCTTTGTGCCTCTACTGAAGTCACAATGTTCTCAAGCTGGTGGCACATCTGATATTGATCCTAATTCATTTTTTTGGCAGTGAATTTCTCAGGGCAAATAAGGAGAAAGTGATCATTTTTCTTTCCAGTGTTGAAAGAAAGCCTCTTTTTATTAACTAAAGGGAACCTGGCCCCTTGGGATCACTTTGGCTCTAAAATCTTTGCCTCTGTGACTGATCTAAGTTCTATGATATGGAACAGTTTTTTGTTTTTTTTTTCTTTTGGACTCTTTCTTCAACTCTTTCAGCTTTTGAACAAATTAAGTTGTTATACAGCTTTGGGAGAGATGAGAAGTGATTCATTTTATTAACTCATTACCTGTAAAGGAGCACACATTAGTCCTGTGGGGAATGTTTTAAGGACTGGAGAGAAAATCTGCCTTCTTATAAATAACTGGGCGATAGGAAGACACCCTGCCTTGTGCACCCCCTGCCACTTCCTGTCGAGTTCACATCAGTATTAGCTGCCTACAGAAAGAGTAGTGCTGCAGTTTTACACCGTTAGCAGGAGGCGAAAGAGAACTTGGGGGTCCTTTGGTTCAAAAGAGGTCATCTGCCATGGGAATAGGCATTAAAAAACACATCAAACTTTGGAAGCTGCTTCATGTGGCCCATGTGAAACCAGCCTGAGATGCTGTGGTTTGCAAAAGAATCAGCTGTGAGTGCTTGTCAGTGGGTAATAGGTGAACCCAGGCCATGTGACTCCACAAAGCCTTTTGTTAGCTTATAACAGCCTGGGTAAAGTTTTCTCTAAAAATAAACGAACAAATTTTGCCATCTGCCTTTATTTGAGAAGAGATGGGGACACTCAGAGAAAATTACTTAAAATGGAAGTAGGCAGAGAAACCCATGGCAGCCAGCCAGGGAGATTTTCTTTGTAAAGGGCGTAGGCAAGAAGCTCGTCCTGGGACAAAAGAAGGGAAGGATTTATCAAAGAAGGATTTATCAAAAAGATGACGACGGTAGTGACTTTGGGAGATGAGACTCAGCCAGAGCTAATCATAGCAGTGCCTATTTAAGGCATTTTCATGTGACCAAACAAAATCTGTGTCTTAAAACAAATTTAAAACATAGGTTAGAACTCAGGCAGCCAATTAGAGGAAGAAAGCAAGCTGTGTTACATGTACACAATTTTCTCTTTGGCTGAGGCTTGTGGGTTCTCATTAGGAGCTGGTGTTTAATGCAGGTGAGGATTCTAGACGATGGTGCAGTCAGCTGATTTACAGACTGGCAAGCACACCATCTAGTTTGAGCCTAACAATAACTTGTGAAGCAGGCAATTGACAAAATGGTTTCACCCCATTTTACAAGGGAAGGACCAGTGGTTCAAAATGACAATGAAACTGCCTCGAAAATCATTTCACTGCCAGGGAATTGGACCAGAGAAGGAATTGGAACCATCTTCTGATTCCTGCTTCTGTCCTCTTTAACTCCTTAGTTATTTCTGAAGAACATGAAGAGAGTTCCAAACCAGAGCTTTTGGGAGAACTTGAGAAAGAGGAGAGAGATCATTTAGAACCATAGCTTTTGTTCCCAGTGTATAGGTTTCAAGATTATCCACAGTTTACCCTGCCAAAGAACAAAAATCCACCCTGCCCTATTTCTCTCACTGACCTGAGCAATAGACATAATAAGGCGACCCTTGTTGACTTGAAATAATTGAACGGAGGATCAGTAATGTCAAGTTAGTATTGCTTACTTAGATAGACTGTTGACTCTCTATTTTTTTTTTTTTTTGAGACAGAGTCTTGCTTTGTTGCACAGGCTAGAGTGAGTGCCGTGGCGTCAGCCTAGCTCACAGCAACCTCAAACTCCTGGGCTCAAGCAATCCTACTGCCTCAGGCTCCCGAATAGCTGGGACTACAGGCATGCGCCACCATGCCCGGCTAATTTTTTTCTATATATATTAGTTGGCCAATTAATTTCTTTCTATGTATAGTAGAGATGGGGTCTCGCTCTTGCTCAGGCTGGTTTCGAACTCCTGACCTCGAGCAGTCCGCCTGCCTCAGCCTCCCAGAGTGCTAGGATTACAGGCGTGAGCCACCACGCCTGGCCAACTCTATACCTTTAAATGTTTGGACATTTGTGGGGCAGATGTTTACCAAGATAGCCAGATTTAGTCTACAGATAAGATAGTCTACAGAAGAAAGAACGTTTTTCATAGAAATGAATAGACATTATTTGGTATAGTATACTGGCCCATTGGGAAAAGAAAAATTTTTTTTTGTAGATTGGATTGATTTCATATATCAAACTGATTAACTTATTGTGTTATATTATTGCAAAATTGGTTCCTGGCTCAAACTCATGATGATCAAGTAAACTAGAATTTTTTTTTTTTTTGAGGCAGTCTCACCATGTTGCCTGGGCTAGACTGCCGTGGCGTCAGCCTAGCTCACAGCAACCTCAGACTCCTGCGCCCAAACAGTCCTTCTGGCTCAGCCTCCTTAGTAGCTGGGACTATAGGCATGCGCCACCACGCCTGGCTAATTTTTGCTATGTATATTTTTAGTTGGCCAATTAATTTCTTTCTATTTTTAGTAGAGATGGGGTCTCGCTCTTGCTCAGACTGGTTTCAAACTCCTGACCTTGATCAAACCACCCGCCCTGGCCTCCCAGAGTGCTAGTATTACAGGTGTGCCACCGCGCCAGGCTAAGAATTTTTTTTTAATGAGTTGATATTTCAAAAGGTGGAGTCAGGTACCCTGATCCTAAAGACCAAGTAACAAATAAGAATATACCAGAGTCTGTCTGACCTGGAGCTTCAGTTGGATGAATTCCTTTGATGTTCAACGAGTCACTAATTGTGGAAGTCTCACAGAAACCACAGGGGAATAAGGGAAACATATTTTGCTAGTATTCATTTCTGATCCAGCTGAGTACAGCTGTGGGATGAAATCAGTGAACAAAATTGTACTTATTTGGGACTAGTCTCATTAAACTAAATCGGTACACACTTTTTATTTTTAGCCATTTCTTATACTAATGTGAATTTGGCAGACCCATAGATTTAGTCTTGAAAAAGGTCATGGGTTATCATAGTCATCGTGGTCACTAGCCAGCCTTTCACCCAACGTGGGGATGGTTCCTCCTGTAATGTTCTTCACAGATGGTCATCCTGCTCCTTCCACTGTGGACCTACTCAAGGTCATTGTGAGTTCTCAGTTATATCAGACTGAATCTTGCATCTGCTGCCCATTCGCCCTAAGTGTACCTTCAGAAACAACACAGAAAAGTGATCCAAGGGCCCTTTAAGTATCTGACAACCCCAGACGTACCTTCCTGTAATTTCTGCTACTGCTTACAGCTGTAGGTCTCATCCGCACACTTCTCACAAAACATGCGGCCACACCTCTCCCAGTTCCTCAGCTGAGGCAGTAACCCGTGGGAGTCGGAAGTACAGACTTCCTCAGAAACATTATGCTGAAGTGAAAGAAGCCAGTCACAAAGAGCATGCGTGATGTGATCTATTTATATGAAAGTCCACAATAGGGCAATTTGGAGAGACAGAAAGTTGATCCCTGGCTGCCTGGATGGGGGTGGGGTACTGAGGGGCGGAGAGGTAGGAAGGTGGTGACAAAGGGGCGTGGTATGAGGTTTCTTTTTAAGGTGATGAAAATACTCTCAAACTGACCATAGTGACGGCTGCACATACTTGTGAATATACTGAGAACCATTGAATTATACACTCTAAAGGAATGATTATATGGCATGGGACCTGGGTTCAAGTGTTGCTTCTGCAGCCTGCTAGCTGTGTGACCTTGAGCAAGTGACTCACGGTCTTCAGTCTGTTTCCTTATCAGAAACGTGGTATGAATATCTACTTTCTAAGGTGGTTGTGAGGACAGAATGAGATAAAGTATGTAAAGAGCCTGATACCTGTCTGTGGCTGACACTGGAGCTTGTGACCAGGTAACTTCCCTGTTGATTCTTTGAAAATAAGATGCCCATGGCTGGGCATGGTGGCTCACGCCTATAATCCTAGCACTCTGGGAAGCCCATGCAGGTGGAGCGCTCGAGGTCAGGAGTTCGAAACCAGCCTGAGCAAGAGTGAGACCCCATCTCTACTAAAAATAGGAAGAAA
>VSMD01106676.1:0-104950 GCA_008750895.1 Mirza zaza
TGTTGCCCAGGCTAGAGTGAGTGCCGTGGCGTCAGCCTAGCTCACAGCAACCTCAAACTCCTGGGCTCAAGCGATCCTCCTGCCTCAGCCTCCCTAGTAGCTGGGACTACAGGCATGTGCCACCATGCCCAGCTAATTTTTTTCTATATATATTAGTTGGCCAATTAATTTCTTTCTATTTATAGTAGAGACAGGATCTCGCTCTTGCTCAGGCTGGTTTCGAACTCCTGACCTTGAGCAATCCGCCTGCCTTGGCCTCCCAGAGTGCTAGGATTACAGGCGTGAGCCACCGCACCCGGCCACAGTAGCCATCTTTTAAGTACACAGTAGCCACATGTGACTAGTCTGATAGACAGTGCAGGTATAAATCATTTCCATCATCACAGAAATTTCTGTTTGATCAGCCAGTGCTGATATACGAGGTCTGTTGGGAAAGTATCCAGCCATTGTTCATATAACGAGAACGGTTTGAATGACATCGATGTAACCTGGCAGTCAAGGCTAGTGTACTAGGATGCACACATGTGAACAATGACAACGTCACTGTACTAGTCAGTGGGGCTCTAGACGCTGTTGAGTGAGCGTGTATACTGCATGGCTGTTGCATTCAACGTGACCAAGTGAGTAGGGAAACGAATCTGCATCAAATTTTGGGTTAAGCTTGAACATTCCTCCGTGGCAATTATTCTGATGATGCAGAAGGCTTTCGGGACAATGCAATGAGAGCAGAGCAAATAAACGTGTGGCACAAACGCTTCAAAGATGGTCAAGATTCTGCTGAAAGTGATTCATGTTCTGGAAGGCCTGCAAAAAAAAAAAAAAGCAGAGCACCTGCGAATGTTGAACGTGTACAGGCTGCAACCAACAAAGACCAGCGAAAACCAGAAGCTCACCTGGGGATTCCAAAAACTACTGTGTCCGAGATTTTGACGCAGGATCTTGACATGAAACATGTCATGGCAAAATGCGTTTCATGGCTTCTGCTACCAGCGCAGAAGGAACATTGTGCTGCATTTGATAATGACTTGTTCCAAACTGCTATCAGTGAACCAGGTTTCCTCAAGAAGGTCATAACCGGAGGTAATCTATGGCTATGATCCGGAAACAAAGGCCCATGCGTCCCAGTGGAAGTCGCCTGGCTCTCCACACCCAAAGAAGATGGGGCAAAGTCACAGCAAGATCAAGACCATGTCAACCGTGTTTTTTAATTGGGAAGGTGTTGGCGGGGCATGGTAGCTCACACCTGTAATCCCACCACTCTGGGAGGCTGAGGTGGGAGGATCCATTTAGCTCAGGAGTTTGAGACCAGAGCGAGAGTCCATCTCTATTAAAGATAGAAAAATTAACTGGATATGGTGGGGAGCACCTATAATATTAGCTACTCAGGAGGCTGAGGCAGGAGGATCACTTGAGCACAGGAGTTTGAGGTTGCTGACGCCATGGCACTCTAGCTAGGGTGACTGAGAGAGACTCTGTGTCAAAACAAATGAATAAATAAAATAATTGGGAAGGTGTTGTCCCTCACAAGTACGTTCCTCCAGGCCAAACCGTGAATGAGGAGTACTACCTCCATGTTCTCCATTGAGAGATGCAATGTGATAAAAACGGCCTCCACTGTGGGCAACTGGTGACTGGCAGCTTCATCACGACAACACACCTGTCCACGCGTCACTTCTAGTGCAGAGTTTTTTGCCATCAAATCACCCAGGCCCCCTACAGCCCAGACGTGTTGCCCTGTGACTTTTGGCTTTTCCCAAAACTAAAACCACCTTTGAAAGGGAAGAGATTTCAGACCATGGATGAGATTCAGGAAAATATGACGGCAGTTGCTGGCAACTCCAACCCAGGATTTTGCAGAGTATTTTGAGCAGTAGAGGCAACATCAGGAGGCCCATGTGAGGTCCCAACGTGCCTACTTTGAAGGGGACTCAGGAGTCATTGCCTTATGTACAATGTTTCTTGTATCTTGTATCTTCTTCAATAAATGCCTCCATTTTTTATATTTCATGCCTGGATACTTTTTGGGACAGATCTTGGTGAAGCACGTCTAGGTGATTATTATAGTACATTTCTTTGATGGAGGGATGGTAACCCACGGTACAGTAGTCCTCACGTGCATTTCGAGGGCCAGAGCATTGTGTGAATCCAAGTTCTTTGAAAACCTCCAAAGCCTGGTCCCAACAGTTTGCTCTGCTTGTTCAACGCATTGTTCCTGAGATCCTCACACTACACCGAGGTGTGCACTTGTTCTGTGATGTTCTGTGTATCCCTATCTGTTTCTTGGAGAGGTAGTAGAGGGTAGTGATTTTGGAGCTAAACAGACTCAAGTTTAAATTCTTGCTCTATTCCTTAATTGACTGTGTGACCTTGGTCACGTCACTTAACCTCTCTGAGCCATAGGTCTCTCACGTATAAAGTGAGACTGAGAAGGGGTGATTGGGTCTCAGGTTAGGGAAGGCACTTAGCTTTGGTCCCAGCCCAAAGCAAGTGTTTATATCAGGCAGCGAGTAGGAGAGTTCAAAGATCAGATGGTGGAGAGATGAGTGGGCTGAGACTGCAGGTTAGACTGGCCTGGCTTCTTACCGTGAGTAGTTTCCAGTCTGAGCGGAGGCCAGGCCTCTGCTGGGAGACCAGGATGGCTATGCTGCTACCTGGGGGCTTCATTTGTCCACAACAAAAAAAGAGTGAGTGTTGTGACTATTTAATAAAGTGTATGCCTATGCTGGCATTAAACATGCCCTTAATTTCTGCAAAAGATGGAGATATGGTGCCAGGAGTTGCGGTTACTTAATGCCCTTATGTGGCATTTCTACATCAGCCAGTCCCTGTGTCTTTGGAAACTGTGCAGGTTTGTGAAATTCCAAGTGTGGGAACCACTGACTCCAAAGACTCTTAGAGAGAAGACAAGGTGGGCAGAAGGTGCCCAGCCGAGATTCAGTACATGGGATCACCTGGGCATTTGCATGTCTGTGGCCGGTCAGTGTGGGTGCAGATATTTGCCTGTGGGAGCCAGTGCCTGAAAAGGAATTTGCATGACCTTTCTCTCACTTGCTGGTGGGATCCTTTCTCTGGGGCTAGCGTTTTCTTCCTGGCTTGCCAGGCAGAAGTATCCGGACTTGGGGCACAGAAGGGCAGGTGGGGTGAGGCTCTGCACAGCAGGACAGAGGCAGAGTGTGAGGGGTGGGCTGGGCTGGACCCCCAAGGGCGCTGGGCTGCCCTCTTTCAAGGGGAGACTGCATGAAGGTTCAAAAGCCCACCCTGCTGCTCTCTGGCTTTGTAAGAAGGGCAAGTCACTGAGCCTCCATTTTCTTATCTGTTAAGATAACAATCTCTTCCCAGTGTAGGATAGTTTCTGCTCTTGTGCTCAAGTGTAAGGCTCAGTTTCCTGAGCTATAAAATGGGCATAAAAATTATACCTATCTTATAGCATGGAGTTGACGATTAATACTTGCCACAGTTCCCAGCATATAGTAAGTGCTCAATAAATGCTAGCTAGCTAAGATTGACCCTTAGTTTTTATTATAGAGCCATAATCCCTTATCTGCAACCATCTGAAATTCATAATGCTCTGAATACTAAGAGTGTTTTTGTAAGTTTGCCACCAAAACTCATTGGTTGTTGGATCACAAAACCGGTAGTTTTTTGTTGTTGTTTTGTTTTGTTTGCTTTGTGTTTTTTTAGAGATAGGATCTTGCTCTATCAGCCAGGCTGGAGTACAGTGGCTGATCATAGCTCACTGCATACTGCAGCCTCAAATTCCTGGGCTCCAGCAATCCTCCTACCTCAGCCTCCCAAGTAGCAGGAACTATAAGCATGTGCCACCACACCTGGCTAATTTTTAAACGTTTTGTAGAGACAGGGTCTTGCTATGTTGCTCAGGCTGGCCTCAAACTCCTGGCTTCAAGTGATCTTCCCTCCCGCCTTGGCCTCACAAAGTGCTGGGGTTATAGGCATGAGCCGCCACTTCTGGCCCTAAACTGTATTTATGTTTAATTAATTGAAATGTAAGCATAAACGGCTACATGTGGCTAGCAGTTACTGTAGTGGACAGCACAGCTCTACGTAAATGTATTCTTGTATTTTGTTAAACTACTTGAAAATAAGTTGCAGACATCATGATACTTCACTCTGAAATCCTTCAGTTTATATTTCTTCAGGACATTTTCCTACATAACCAGGGTACTGCTATCACACTCAAGAAATTTTATAATGAATTTATAATGAAATTCATTTTATAATGAATTTATTGAAATATAATTCACATCCCATACAATCAACCCATTTAAAGAATGCAGTTCTATGCTTTAAGTATACTCAGAGTTGTGAAATCATCACCACAAATTTTAAGACACTTTTATCACCCTAAAAAGTGGCCTGTACCCTTTAGCAGTCACTCCCCATTTCCCCCCCAGCTCCCTTCTCCCACCCCCACCCTGACTCCTGGCCCTAGGCAACTACCAGTCTACATTCTGCTTCTACATTTCATAGAAATGGAATCGTACCATATGTGGTCCTTTGCGTTTGGTTTCTTTCACTTCATATGATGTTTTCAAGGTCTATCCATGTTGTAGCATGTGCCAGCACTTCATTTTTTTTAATTGAGGTAAAAGTCACATAACATAAAATTCACCATTTTAAAGTATACAGTCCAGTGGCTTCTAGTACATTCGCAATGTTGTGCAACTGCCTGTGCCTGTTGCTGTAACAAGATATCTTAGATTGGGTGATTTATAGAAATTTATTTCTCACTGTTCTGGAGGCCGGGAAGTCCAAGATCAAGGCACCGCAGATTCGGTGTCTTGTGAGGGCCTGTTCCTCGTAGGTGGTGCCTTCTCTGGTCCTCACATGGCAGAAGGGAGCTAGCCAGCTCCTTCCAACTTCATTTATAAGGGCACTAATTTCATTTATGGGGGCAGAGCCTTCATGACCTAATCACCTCTTAAAGGCCCCACTTCTTAAAACTATCAAACTAGAGGCCGGACACAGTGGCTCACACCTGCAATCCTAGCACTTTGGGAGGCCAGGAAAGGAGGATTGCTTGAGGCCAGGAGTTTATTACCAGCCTGGGCAACTTAGCAAGATCTTGTCTCTACGAAAAATTTAAAAATTAGCCAGGCATGGTGGTGTGTGCCTATAGTTCTAGCTACTCAGGAGAGGGAGAGTCACTTGAGCCCAGGAGCTGAGGTTACAGTGAGCTATGCTTGGGCAACAGAGTGAGACTCTCTCTCTCTCAAAAATAAAATGAAACTTAAAAAAAAATTATCATATGGATATTAGGTTCCAACATATGAATTTTTGGGGAACACCAACATTCAGACCATAGCATTCCACCCCTGGCCCCCTCCAAATTCATGTCCTTCTTACTGGCAAAATATGTTCATTCCATCTCAATAATGCCCAAAGTCTTAATTTACCCCAGCACCAACTCAAAACTCTAAAGCCCAGAAGCTCATCTCAGTCAGATACAGGTAAGACTCAAAGGTGTGATTCATCCTGAGGGAAATTCCCTTCCAGCTGTGAGTCTGTGAAATCAAACAAATTCTGTGCTTCGGAAATGCAATGGTGCCACAAGCACAGGACAGACGTTTCCATCCCAAAAGGGAGAAGTAGGAAAGAAAAAAAGGAATAAGATGTTCTAACCAAATCCAAGACCCAACAGGGCAAACGTTAAATCTGAAGGCTCCAGAATATTCTTCTTTGACTTGATATCCTGCAGTCTGGACACACTGGGTTGGGGAATGGGACCCCAGGGCCCCAGAGCTCCAGGAGGCCCTGGTCCCGTGGCTTTGCCAGACATAGCCCACGCCCACTTCTCACAGGTTAGAGTCCTGTGCCTGCAGCTCTCCAGGCTGGAACTGCATGCCTGTGCTCTACTGTTCTGGAGTCCTGGGAGTAGCCCCATATCTCGGCCAGGCATTGGCCTAGTGGGGGCTCTCTGTGGAGGCCCCTGCCTTGTGCTGGCCTCTGGCTGAGTCACGCATCTGAGACTCCAGGTGGCTCCATCCTTTGAAATTTAGGTGGAGGCAGCCATGCCCCACAGCTCATGCACTCTTTTTCTTTTCTTTTTTTTTTGAGACGAGATCTCATCTGTCACCCAGTCCAGAGTGCAGTGGTGCAATCATAGCTCATGACAGCCTCAAACTCCTGAGTTTGAACGACTCTCCCACCTCAGCCTGCTGAGTAGCTAGGACTATAAGCACACACCACCATACCTGTCTAATTAAAAAAATTTTTTTTGTAGAGTCAAGGTCTCGCTATGTTGCCCAGGCTGGTCTCAAATTCCTTCCTCCCTTGGCCTCCCAAAGTGCTGGGATTACAGGCGTGACCTACCACGCCTGGCCTCAGGCACTCTTTATACCAATGGAGATGGCGCCATGCAGGCTCTGCCAAAGTTTACTGCCTGTGCCTTCTGGAGGGGCAGCCCGAGGTGCACCTGGGCCGACTTGAGCTGCAGGTATGGTGGCCAAGGAGAGGTATACCAGAACACAGGTAACAGGCTTGAAATCATTCTGTACCATGTCCCTGGTATTCTGGGCCTGTGCTGGGAGAGACAGCCCCAACAATCTCCAAAATACCTTTGGAGTCTTTTTCTATTGTCTTGATGAATAGCATCTGCCTTCCTTCTATCCATACTAATCTCCTTATCAAACAATCACTTGGCCATATCCTTGTTGTTCTCTCCCACACACGGTTTTTCACTTTTTTACAATATGGCCAGACCAAGAATTTTCCAAATCTTTGTGTTCTGCTTCCCTTTTGATTATAAATTCTGTCTTTAATTTGTTTCTCTCTTCTCTCATTTTACTATAAGCGGTCAAGAGAAGCCATGTCGCACCCTCACCACTTGCTTAGAGGTTTCTTCCATTAGAACGGGGTGTGGTCGTGCATGTGTGTAACCCCAGATATTTGGGAGGCTAAGGTGGGAGCTCCACTGGGGCCCAGGAGTTCGAAACCAGCCTGGGCGATACAGCAAGACCCTGCCACAAAAAGAAAAAAGAGATTTCTTTCATCAAATATCCTGTTTTGTCACTTATAAATTCCTCTTTCCACAAAGAACTAGGACATAAACATAATTCAGCCACACTCTTTGGCACTTTATAACAAGGATGGCCTTTCCTTTAGTTTCCAGTAACATGTTCTTCACTTCTGTCTGAGACCTCATCAGAATGGCCTTTATTGTCCACATTTCTACAGACGTTCTGATCACTACCACTCAGGTAATCTCGAAGAAGACTGGGGCTTTCCTGCACTGTTCCTCTTCTAAGCCCTCACTACAATTAGCCTTAATTATCTGTTCACAGCAAGAAAAGGCATTTTCCTACATTCACTTCCAAACTCTTCCAGTCTCTGCCTATCACCCAGTTCCAAAGTGGGTTCCACATTTTTAGATACTTATTTTATACAGCAGCCCCTCACTTCTTGGTATCAGTCTGTCTTAAATCATTCCTGCTGCTATAACAGAATAACTTAGACTGGGTAATTTAAAAACAATAGAGAGTTATTGCTCACAGTTCTGGAGGCTGGGAAGGCCAAGATCAAGGCACCGACAGATTTGGTGTCTGGTGAGGTTCCCTCTCTGCTTCCAAGACAGCGCCTTCTCGCTGCACCCTTGCATGGTGGAAGGGTGAACACTGTGTCCTCATGTGGCAGAAGGTAGCTAATCGGTGCCTTCAGGCCTATTTTATAAGAGTAATAATCCAGGCTGGGCACGGTGGCTCATGCCTATAATCCTAGCACTCCGGGAGGCCAAGCTGGGAGGATTGCTTGACCTCAGAAGTTTGAGACCAGCCTGAATAAGAGGCTCTACTAAAAATAGAAAAATTAGTCAGCCATTATAGTGTGTGTATGTAGTCCCAGCTACTGGGAGGCTGAGGCAGGAGGATTGCTTGAGCCCAGGAATTTGAGGTTGCTGTGAGTTAGGCTGACACCATTGCACTCTACCCAGGATGACAGAGTGAGACTCTGTCTAAAAAAAAAAAAAAGCAATAATCGTATTAATGAGGGTAGAGTCCTTAACCTAACCAATGCCTAAAGGGCCCACCTCTTAATAATAACACACTGGGCATTAGGTTCCAACATGTGAATTTTGGAAAGAAACCAACATTCAGACCATGGTAGCAACCATTACCACTTTCCAGTTCCAGAATCTTTCATCACCCCCAAGAGACCCTCCCTGTACCTATTAAACAATCACTCCCCACTCCCCCACCCCCTCACCCCTAGGCAACCACTAATCTGCTTTCTGTCTCTATGGACTTGCCTATTCTGAGCATTTCCTACAAATGCAATCATACACCACTGACTTTTTATGTCTTGCTTCCTTCACTTAGTATAACATTTTCAAGATTTTTCCTTGTGGTACCATGTATCAGTACTTCTTTCTGAATAACATTCCATTATATGGATATACCACATTTTGTTTATCCATTCATTTGGGTTGTTTCCACATTTTTTTTTTTTTTTGAGACAGAGTCTCACTTTGTTGCCCAGGCTAGAGTGAGTGTCGTGGCGTCAGTCTAGCTCACAGCAACCTCAAACTCCTGGGCTCAAGCAATCCTGGTGCCTTAGCCTACCGAGTAGCTGGGACTACAGGCATGTGCCACCATGCCCGGCTAATATTTTTTGTATATATATTAGTTGGCCAATTAATTTCTTTCTATTTATAGTAGATACGGGGTCTCGCTCTTGCTCAGGCTGGTTTCAAACTCCTGACCTTGAGCAATCCGCCCGCCTCAGCCTCCCAGAGTGCTAGGATTACAGGCGTGAGCCACTGCGCCTGGCCTGTTTCCACTTTTTGAGTGTTGTAAATAATACTGCTGTGAACATGGGTGTACAAGTTTTTGTTTAAACTCTAGGGTATATATCTAGAAGTGGAATTGCTGAGTCATCTGGTAATTCTGTTTCACTTTTTGGGGAGCTACCTAACTATTTTTCACAGAGACTGCACCATTTTACACATCCAGAAGCAATGTTTGGGGATTCTAATTTCTACACATCCATACACTTCTTGGAGTCTGTCTTTTGTGATTATAGCCATCTTACATGGTGTGAGTAGTATCTCACTGTGGTTTTGATTTGCATTGACTAGTTTAATTTGCATTGACTCTAATGACTAAAGATGTTGAGCATCAGTTCATGTGCTTATTGGACATTATATATCTTTTTTGGAGAAATGTCTGTTCAAATCTTTTGCCCATTTTTAAATTAGGCTGTTTGTCTTTTGTTGTTGTGTCTAGTATTCTGAATAGTAGAACAAATATGATTTGCAAATATTATCTCCAATTCTGTGCCTTTCTTGATTGTGCCCTTTGATATACAAAAGTTTTTAATGTTGATCAAGTCCAATTTATCTATTTTTTTTTTCTTTTGTAGTTTTTTGCTTTTAGTATCATGCCAAAATTTGGCATTGGATTCTCATCCATTGCCAAATCCAAGGTTATGAAGATTTACCCCTATGTTTTCTTCTAGGAATTTTATAGTTTTAGCTCTTACATTTAGTTAGGTCTTTGATCCACTTTCAGTTAATTTTTATATATGGCATGAAGTAAAGATCCAATTTCATTCTGTTGCATGTCTTTTATTATTTTTTTTCTTGCCTGATCGGTCTGGCTAGACTCTCCAATGGTGGGTAGAAGTGTCGTCTTCCTGATCTTAGAGGGAGAGCATCCCCAGTAAGTATGATGTTAGCTATGCGTTTTTCACAAATGTCCATCATCGGGTTGAGGGAAATTCCCTTCTCTTTCTTTCTTGTTTTAGAGACATGGTCTTGCTCTGTTGCTCAGGGCAAGTAGCTGGGTCTACAGGTGTGTGTCACCACACCCAGCTAATTTAAAAGAAAAACATTTTTTTTGGTAGGGACAGGGTCTTGCCATGCTGCCCAAGCTGGTCTTCTCTTTCTAGTTTGTTGAGTGTTTTTTATCATGACACAATGTTAGATCATTTCAATTTTTTTTCTGCATCAGTTGATATGATCATGTAGTTTTGTTCCTTATTTATTTATTTTTGAGAGCAGATCTTGCTCCGTCACCTAGGCTGGAGTGCAGTAGCATGGTCATAGCTCACTGTAGCCTCCAACTCGTGCGCTCAAATGATCCTCCTGCCTCAGCCTCCTGAGTAGCTGAGACTATAGGTGCATACCACCATGCCCGGATAATTTTTCTATTTTTTATAGAGATGGGGTCTCGCTTTTGCTTGGGCTGGTCTGGAACTCCTGACCTCAAGCAATCCTCCTGCCTCAGCCTCCCAAAGTGCTGGGATTACAGGCATGAGCCACTGCTCCTGGCTCCTTTATTTTATTAATATGGAATATTATTTTGATTTATTTTTGTATGGTAATCCCATCTTGCATTCCTAGGATAAACCCTACTTGGTCATGGCATATAATCTATTTAATATGCTGCTGGATTCGATTTGCTAGTATTTTGTTGAGCATTTTTACGTGTATATTCATAAAGGATATTGGTCTGTAGTTTTCTTGTGATGTCTCAGTTTGGCTTTGGTATCAGGATAATACTAGCCTCATAGAATGAGTTGGGAAGTGTTCCCTTCTCATCTATATCTTAGGAAGAGTTTTAAAAGGATTAGTATTAATTCTTTTTTAAATGGTTGATATAATTTCACCATTAATGCCATCTAGTCTTGGGTTTTTCTTTGCTGGAAGTTTATGGCTGCTGAGTCAATCTTTTTACTTGCTATAGGTCTATTCAGATTTTCTTTTCCTTTTGATTCCGTTTTGGAATTTGTGTCTTTTGAGAAATTTGTGCATTTCGTCTACATTATCTAATTTGTTGGTGCACAATTGTTCATAGTATTCTCCTATGATCTTTCTTATTTCTGTAAGGTTGGTAGTAATATTCCCGCTTTCATTTTCTGATGTTAGTATTTTGAGTCTTTTCCCTTTTTTTTCTTGGTCTGTCGAGCTAAACGTTTGTCAATATTGTTGATCTTTCCAAAGAAACAACTTTTGGTTTCATTGATTTTCTCTATTGCTATTCTATTCTCTATTTATTTTATCTCTTTCTAATCTTTATTATTGTTTCCTTGTGCTTGCTTTGCCTTAGTTTGCTCTTCTTTTTCTAGTTAAGATGAGAGTTTGGGTTATTGAGACACACTCAGACCCCCAGAGTTGGCATAAAAATTATTTTAATGTGAAAACATTTGAACCAAAGAAGATGCAGAAAGAAATCGTATCTGAAATTCGCTTATTTGATTAGAACAGAAATCAGGTCTTTACCAGGAGAGCAAGTAGGAGCCATGGATGGTTCCTTAGCAGTGCTGGGGTTAAGCGCATAGTGTGACCAATCTGCCCTTAGGAGGGAGCAGTGCCACACCCTGAGACCACGAGGAGGCCTCGCAGTCACCCTGGGAGGAGCTGGTGGCCTGGACCAGGATGGGGTGGTGGGGATGAGGACAGTGGTCAGAGTTTGGAAATATTTAGGGATTTACTGATAAAACTAACAGGACCTGGAGATGGCCTGGACACGGGAAGAGAGGGACAGGGAGGAGGCCCGAGTTTCAGGTGACAGCCATGGATGAAAGGCCATGTCAGTGAGGGAGGGACTCCCCGAGGGACCAGCGCTGAGGGGCTGGGAGGCGTTGGGTGCTGTTATCCTCGCTGTGCCTTGAAGAAGCTGAGATTCTGCTAGGTAAAGGGACAGGTAAGGCCGTTTGTTCAGCTTGAGCAGGTGGGGGTGGGGTACCCTCGAAGCTGTTCCAAACACCTGCTGCTCCTGAGGCGACACCCAGCTGGTGGGGGGGGTGGTGGTTAGAGATACTCCCTTGCTGAAAGTCTGGGAGCATCTGTGTCGGGCTCCCTGGAAAAGACTTCGCACCTCTTATGGAAGACAGAGCTGGTCATAGTGAAGCCAAGAAACTTTCCTGAGAGCACAAAAATATCCCAGGCAGCGGCCGCCCTACTGACGGCGCCCGGTGCCTGGCGCACACCGGTAGCGGTGACCCTCTGCTGAGGCTGGCCCAGCTCCTGAGGCCGGGGGCGTGGGGGTGGCTGCTTCATCCACTCTCAGCCTGCCTCTCGGAGACCTCTGATTCTGGGGTCTAGTTAAGAACAGTAGCCCTCTCCTCCACCCAGAAAGCCCAAGTCCTGGGACAAAACGGAAAGGGAGGATGAACTTTTGTGAACACCTTCTATGTGCTGGGCACTATGTTAGGCCTTTACACTCCCTTTGAGGATTTCATTACTAGATTGAGTTGAAGAGGAAACGAGCTCCTATTTTTATAGATAAGGAAACCGAGGTTCAAAGAGGGGAGTACTTTTGCTCAAGGGCACAGAGCTGGCAAGTGGCAGGGGTGAGGTTCCAACTCCAGTCTGCCCGACTCCTCAGTGACACCCCCCTTACACGACAGACGGAACTGGAACTAGGTATCCGGACAAAGACCTCATGGTTGGTTCTGAAGCTCCTCAGGGCTCAGAAATTGGGAAAAGTGAAATTGGTGCTGATATAACTGGTAAAGTCGAATTGCCATTTCCAAAGCACCTCCCCTTCTGCCCCCTGGGAGTGGGGAGGGGACAAGATTCCCAAGCTGGGGGAAATGATCACATCTCATTCAAATGCTTGGCAACCTGCCCCAAAGGGTGGTTAGCGCTGGGCTGAGGGTGGGGAGAGAGCAAAGGCAGGCTGGGGCCCGTGGGCGAAGTGGCCACTCGGTATTGTTCTTTTGAAGCTATAAATATGCACAAGGGCGTCCGTTCTCCTGGAGAAGAGGTCTGCCTCACCCTCCTCTGCAGAGCCCTCTGGATCAGGAGGGGGTGCAGCGTGTGCCGCCCCCCAATACGCCAGATGGGTATATTGGTGATTTCAAATTGAAAACCTTGGAGAAATTGTGGGTTCAGAAAGGCCCAACATGTGGAAGTCATTCTGCTAGTTGCACTGCGGGGAGCAGGGGACGTGGACCCATCTCCCCTCCCCCGGAAGCTCGAAGCCGCGTAGAACAGCCCCGTGCACTGTGCAGAGTGGGAAATGATTTGGGGTGCCACCCAGCTGTGATCTTAAATAACCCCAGACCACGGATTGAGAAGATTTTCCTTTTTCAATTTAATTTCAATTTATATGAGCCAATATGTCTTCAACACTTCCATACCACTTGCTAAAAGTTTGTGGCAGGCAAATGAGATTGGTTGTCCATTTATGACAGCAATTTAATCCTAAAATAAATCTATCGGAGTTAAAAAAGAAAAGGTGCCCCTACTTGAAGAAGTATATCGACCAAGTAATAGTGCAGGTGGTGACCTGTGGACGTGCCAGCAACCGAGACAGAGGTAAGCCGATATCTAGAATTTGAGAGAACTCTCTAGAAGAGGAAATACACTGCCCCTCCCCAGCACCACAGACTCAGAACTATCCTGTGAAATCCCTATCCCACCTATTTCTCAAAGATTAGGGGACTTTCCTTTAGGCCCAGAATCAACGGGTAAGGGGCCTGCTTGGGATAACAGAGCAATTAGCAACTTCGGCATTGTTTTCCTAGGGATTGTTTCTCCCCCTCCCGCCCTGCTCCCTGGGAAAAAGTTAATATAAACAAAACCACTTGGGCTCAGTTAACACTGGGTGAGTTGAACATTGTTTCGAAACTAAAGTCTTAAGCTATTTCAAGGGACAGTGGTGAAACAGACAAGGTCTTCCACCCAGAGAAGAGAGAGCTGAGGGCTTGGAGCCACCAGTTCCCTTGTTGGGGACCCGACTCCAGTGCCAGGACCCACTTTAGACCTTAGGCACCCCGAGCAAGGTGGGGCACCTTATCTAAATGTAAACAACATTAAATGAAAAACACACACCGAATGTGTACGCTGAAATTAAAACTAGTTTATACTTCTGGATTGTAGATTGTGAAATTTTGGATCAGATTGTTGAAGTGAGTGTTTGTTTTCTGGTTTTGCTTAGACTCGAGGGGTTTCTCCCACATTCCTCGCACACTGAGCACTCTTTTTAGAGTAATCACTGGTTGTTAAGGGAGGAAGGGGCTATGATCTGGCTCAGCTCAGGGGCTGCCGCTTCACTCAGGCTCAGAATATGGACATGTCACCTGTCAGGGTCACTCTGCACTGTCAGTCCCCTGCCAGCTTTTTAGCCAGTTGGTCAGGAACCTGTGCCATCTCCCTGGCACCAGGGAGGCAATTATCAGAGTTATTCCACACAGACCCCCCTGCCCTGGGGGTACAGGGAGATCAGGAAACACAGTTTCTGCCTTTGCAGGTGCAGAAAATGGCACAAGAATGAGGAATAAAATAGTCTACATCCGTTGTTATGACACACAGCAGCAAGGAGAGGCACATTATTACTAGACGGGCGGAGCAGGATGAGGCCTCAGACCACACCTCAGCCACCATCGTCATTTTATAAATAAGGAAATAAGAGTTCAGGGTTACTAGTGGCTCCTATAAAAGAGGGACTGTGTGTGTGAACAAGTGTGTGCATCACTTGATTATGCATGGGTCCTAGCTGTAGCACATGCTCCGAAGAAAATCTTCATTGAATCATAATAAACGTCTATTGGAGGTCTGTGGAGGAGAGAGGAGGTTGGAGCTGGGTCTGGCTGCACAACTAAGCATGGAGGAGAGGTGGGGAGGGGGCATCTGTGCCAGATCCTGACCCATCTCTGTCCCTACAAGTGGCTGCCTGGTCTGTGAGCAGCCTCTGTATTGAGCCAAGTGCAGAAGCACCAAGACTGGTACTTCTTTGGAGGAAATATTTTGACATGCCACGGCCAGCCCAGCTCTGAGGCCTGGAGAAGGCTGCCCGCTGCCCGCCCAGTGCTGGGGACCGTCCCCTCCTGCCCTCAGGGACACAGTGCCCACGCTCTGGGGTTGGTGGCCATAATGCTCATCTCGACAAACCATTTTGGGCAAGCTGCTTTCTGTCCCCTCTCTCCTGGGGAGGTCAGGTGATACTGGGACAAAGAGACAGTTATGGTATGAGCCAGGATCCCAAGTGTCCTTAAATGGAAGTGATTCTGTGCACGCTCCAGGCGCACACGTGGGCACACGCCCACCCACGGGGCTTAAAGCAGGGGAAACCAGGTGTGGGTTGGTTGTGTCTTCTCCCCCTGGAGAAATAAAGAAGCTCACTTCTAGGGAGAAATTCAGGAAGTGAGATTTTCTGGGTAGGGCATTTTTAGTGACATGAAACCAACATTTGGGTGACAGGGATTGTGAGGCTGTAACTAGAAATTCCACGGATTTCCACCAACTCAGAAAAGCTACACTCAGCCAGGCTTCTCCTGTACTGGAAGTGGGAATTGGCAAGTCAGAGACTGAAACTACCTGTCCAAGTGTCTTGGCTGTGGGTCGTTCTTACCTCAGTTTCTCTCTAGATAACTGCTCTCTTCTCCTGTCTCGGCTCCTCAGACCCCACCGGCTTCACCTTGGCCCCCCAGCACCCAGGAGAGTCTGACCTTTCATCCCTCATGGCCCAGAACTTCCCTCCCCTCAGAGTCTCTTAGTTCGGATTCTGATTGTGAATCTGATTGGCCTAGCTCCTCTTTCTGAGTCAGAGGACAAGTCCAGGGATTGGCTGAACCTGATCTAATCAGCTGTGACTAGAGGTGTGTGTGTGTGTGTGTGTATGTGTGTGCGTGTGGTGTCCTTCACTTAGCGCCATAGGTGCTGGGGGCGAGGCTTTCCAGGAATCTGGCTTTCTCACTAAGTGTGGTAGAGGAAGGATGAACATATGTCTTGGTTCATTTTTTGTTGCCTGAAACTGGGTAATTTTTAAAGAAACGGAATTTATTTCTTACAGTTCTGAAGGCTGAGAAGTCCCAGGTTGACAGGCCATCTCCAGCAAGGGCGCCTTCTTGCTGGTCCTGAGGAGGCGCAGGGCATTACACGGAGAGGGCTGACTGTGCTAGCTCAGGTCTCTCTTCCTCTTCTCATGAAGCCACCAGTCCCACTCCTGTGATAATCCACTGATTCATTGACCCATTAATCCATTAATCCGTTGAACCAATGAATGGGTAGATCCATCCAGAAGGGGGGAGCCCTCATGACCCACCCACCTCTTAAAGTATCTACCTCTCGGTACTGCCACATGGAGAGTAACTTTCAACATTAGTTTGAGAGGGGCAAACGTTCAAACCACACACAGCAGCGAGTGTCCTCTCAGTTGTAGAACCAAGGAGGAAAAGTGACTTTTGCAGAAGGAAGTAGGATACTGAGTCTCATGACCTGGGGTGTCCCATCCCATTTACTGTCCAATGCCCTCTTCTTTGAGAGCTGCTATGTTGGCACTGCATGATCCCGCCCTCATCCACGGTTGATTGGACCAGGAGTGGACATGTGACCCAGCTGGGCCAATCCAATTCTCTCTCCTGGGCACTGGAATTGCAATGCACTTGTCTGGGGAGCCCTGGGGAGGCCATGTCCTGCTGCAACTGGGAGGAGGAGAAAACGGGTCCACAGGGAGAGAAGAACAAAGGCACAGAGAGAAGGAAATCAGAGACAGAAAATGGTCTGGACTGGTGACTGATCAAGTCCCTGCCTGCAGTCTCTTCTGGGGCTCCCGCTGCCTCCCTGCCCTTGGCTGTCATGGACAAACCCCCCTTTTAGTAGAGCCCTCTCTTTCATTAGTCCAGCAGGAGTGGTTTTTCCATTACTGGCAACTAAAATCTTCATTAATATAGATATCTAATAAATAATACTAGTAATAGCTGACACTTATTAAATGCTTAATATACACCATGTATTCTTCCAAGGGACTTAAAGATATGATTTTATTTAAGCCTCTCAACAACTCTTTGTGGTAGGTGTTATTATTCCCGTTTCACAGATGAAGAAACGGAGGCACAGAGAGGCACACTTGCTCAAGGACACATAGCTAGTGGAGGCAGATCTGAGGCCAGGCCATGGCCTACCATTGCAGCCTTCCCAGTGGAGGCTGCTAGGAGGTGGGGGCTCAGGCCTCCTGAGTCCACCCCATCACATGCCCACTCCAGCCCTGCACCCACACAGAAAACTCGAGCTGGAGGAGGTGGTAGCTGGGGAGGAGCATTTGCCCTCTGCGTCCCTCTGCCCTGACCACTCCCTCCGCCTGCAGGTAGGGAGAGAGTCCAGAGTCCCTGGGTTTCCATGACACCGCACTTTGGGGTGGTAAACATTAAACCCACTGGTATTTCTCACCCTGAGGGCCCAGAGACTTCCAGGACCACCTAAAAAGAGGCTGTCGAGGGGACTGGACTATCCTGGAGGTGCAGCGCATGGTCACTCTCACCTTCTGGAAGTATTAATACTTGCTGGGCTCCTGGAGAGTGGGAGACACCCGTTCAGGGGCCTGGGCTGGGAATCCCGTGCTGGCTGCCTGGTCTTGGAGGCCTCCAACCCTCCCTTTCATTATCTGTAGGATGGGGATCAGAATAATAACTCTACCCAGAGAAGGAAGTGAGATAATGCATCCAATAGGCTTAAAAACCCAGATGGGATTGGGACAGTGTTGATATCATGCAAGAAAAGCAGGGGCCCTCAATATGTATCCTATGCTCCCATTCTTTTAAAGCTTTTTTCGAGACAGGGTCTTGATCTATTGTCCAGGCTGGAGTCCTGTGCCTTCATCACAGCTCACTGCAACCTCAAACTTCTGGGCTCAAGAGACCCTCCTGCCTCAGCCTCCCAAGTAGCTGGGAGTTCAGGTGTGCACCACAACACATAGCTCAGTTTTCTATGTTTTGTAGAGACAGGGTCTTGCTCTTGCTCAGGCTGGTCTCAAACTCCTGGCCTCAAATGGCCTCAGGTGATCCTCCTGCCTTGGCCTCTCAGAATGCTGGGATTATTGGCATGAGCCACCCACACGGGGCCATAAAGTTATTTTTGAAGTAGATTTGAAAAGATAAATACCAAGGTATTAAATGGGATATCTCTGTATGATAAGATTATGAAGTATTTAAATTTATTTTTTTTTGCATTTAAACTTTCTAACATGAACATAAATATTTAATATATATTTTATGCTTTTTTTTTTTTTTTTGAGACAGAGTTTCACTCTGTTGCCCATGCTGTGGCAGTAGCTCACAGCAACCTCCAACTCCTGGGCTCAAGCAATCCTGCCTCAGCCTCCCGAGTAGCTGGGACTACAGGCATGCGTCACTGTGCCTGGCTAAATTTTTCTATATATTTTTAGTTGTCCAATTAATTTTCTTTCTATGTTTAGTAGAAACGAGGTCTCGCTCTTGCTCAAGCTGGTTTCGAACTCCTGACCTTGAGTGATCCGCCCGCCTCGGACTCCTAGAATGCTCGGATTACAGGCATGAGCCACTGCGCCTGGCCAGACAGTTAATATATATTTTAAAACATAGTAGACTTTATACATATAAAATATTTTTATTATTATTTATTATGAAGATCTTTGGCAAATATAAAGCCCTCCATAAATGTAAGAGAGTGGGAATACTTGCCTAATTCCTAAAGCCATTATGTGGGGGACATTTGTGAGTTGTCTCCCAGCACTCACTCCCCTCTTCTCTTTGTAGGGCCGATTGGATGGGGTCCAGCCCCGCCCCATCTGCATGGGTGGGCCTGGACGGTTGTGGAGACTGGTTCAGGGAGCCCATGTTTGATGGTGGGTCTAGGAGACTCAGTTCCAAGACTTTGGAAAGATTTTTTTGCGGAAATAGTTTTCATTTTTTTGATATATTAAAGGTGACTTCTGGTTGTCACTTGGGAACCTCCACCGGGGCGAAAATGGGGCCAGGAGGGAGGAAGAGGAACTGAGAAATGGAAGGAGAGAGAAACTAGGTTCTGATCGCATCCCTGAGCCAGGGCAAAAGCCTCTCCTGAATACAGACTTCTTGGTTCAGTGAAGGAGCCAATAGATTCCTTGATTTTCAAAACCAGTTTGAGAAGCTGAATTTTCTACTACTTAGGACTTAGTAGCTGATAAAGAAACTGGGACCAGAAGGGGGATTTTGCAAGTAATAGGCCCGACACTGCTGAACTTGCAGGGCTGAAGAGGGAGGTGCAGAAAACGTGGCCCCAACTTCCCTGCTGGGAAGCTGGCAATTCTAAAATAGCCTGTTGAATCTGAAAAGTTAAACCATATACCTACAGGGCTGCTCTTTTAGGAGACTTGTGGGAAAACCTCAGGAGTTTGAAATGGTTGGCCACTTCTTGTGGTCATCAGTAAATTCCTACAAGAAAAAAACATGCTTCCTTTGAAATGGGCCCGTTTGAAAGGAAAGAGGGAAGAACTATGGCTTTGCCACGAGAGGCCCTTTTACCTGCAATCCAAGTTGATGCAGAGCCCAGGATTCCAGCCAAAAAGCTGAATTCTCCACTCCAAGCTGTATTTAGTGTAAGTAGAGGCCAGGCGGTGGAAGACTTAGCAGAGTGTAAATCTTAAGACCTCTTAAGTCCCTCCCAAGCATGTCCTGTTAAGTCCCTTTTGTTGGACAAGGAGACCCCTAGCTCTTCCTCTTATGCTCTTGCTGGGACGTGGTCCGAAGACAAAAAGCCAATTAGTGGTAAATTTTCATCCCTGCCTATGGCTTTGACCTGGCCAGATAGGGGCTGTCCATTAAAACAAGGGCTGGGGAGATGCCCAGAGGCCACGGTCAGTGTCAGGAGACAAATATCCCCAGGTTGTGTTCTCACACAAAGACCTGATAAGGTTGCTGGATCGGGTGACTAGTCCATGAGCTTGAGTGGAAACAAGTAGAGCAGGCACCTAAGTCTACAAGAATATTGCTAAAGTAATCCCCAATCTGGCCAACATCGGCCTGCCATGGCCCAAGCCCTAAGGCATCCTCAGGTCCCTGAATTTGCATCTAACAGGAAGGGGGATGCTAAAGCGGTGCATCTCCAAGGCCCATCTCAGATGTGTCCATGGAAGATAGGGAGATGGATCGGCAGGCCAAGGGACAGGCAGGAAGATGGATGAACCTTCCGGAAGAGTTTATCAGAGATGATGAAAGCCCTATGTCAGGTGTGGAAGAGATTTTCTCTCTGCCATCCTGGATATAGCCAAGCTCTTTTCCTGGTTATTAGAAATGGCTCCTTCCTCCTTCCTACTTCCCCCTTCCCCCTTCTCCATTTTTTTTGTTTTTTTTTCAGATGGAGTCTCTTTATGTTGCTCAGGCTGGTTTCAAACTCCTGGGCTCAAACAATCCTCCCACTTCAACCTCCTAAGTAGCTGGGGTAACAGGGACACGTGTGTCCGGGGCCCAGCAGGGATGGCTTCTTTCCTGCCTCTGTTCTGGGAAATGCCATGGGACTGCTAGGCCGGGCCTGCCTGAATCCGCTCTGGCCTCGGGAATCCAGCCCCAGCACATGGCCTTGACCCTTCCTCTTGGCCTGCAGCCCTCTTAAGGGCTGAGAATAGGAACCAACATGCTCCCCCTCAGAGCTTGGCACTTGCTCACAAGTCCCTTTAGAAATAAAGGACAAAATGAGGACACTGTTCGCTGGACAATAGGGTTTTCTCACAGGACAGGCTCCCCCGGGCCTCTGTAAGGAGGGCTTCCTTTAGGGGCAGTTGGGCTGGAGGGCACCCCCTGGCAGGTCCTTATGGTACTGGGCAGGGCCGGCTGCCCGAGAGGGGCCAGGGGAGGGAGATGTAGGTGTGAAGGGACACTGTGGCTTGGAACTGTCTGTGACAGGAGACTGAGACAGAGAAGATAAAGGCTGGAGCAAGGGCTGGGCTGGAGATGGGATTAAGACAGGGGCTGGGGCAGGACTGGAGGGGTAAGCCTAGCACCGGGGAGGTTTGGGGCTTCCAGCTGGTCCTGGGAGGGCATGTCACGCACTGTCCAGGAGCCCAGGCACCAGACACAGCAGTCTGGGTTCAACCCGGGTCTCCTCTCCCCTCCTTCAGTCCTCCAATCTCATCTTCTCTCCCCTGCTCGCCCTAGTTAGTGCCATAATCTTCCCTCCAGCACTCCTGTCTTCCATATCTGCCCTAGCTCTTTGTCCACAGCTGAATTATCTTCTAATTTACTAATTCACTTATTTGTAATGTTTATTGTGTATTATCTTTCTTCCCTAACTAGAATGTCAGCTCCACGAGGATGAACATCTCTGTTGTGTTCACTTGTATCTCGAGTTCCTAGAACAGTGCCTGGTACATACATGGTAAGTGTCTAATAAATATGGGTTGAGGCTGGGTGTGGTCTCAACACCTCAGCCTCCCAAAGCGCTAGGATTATAGGTGTGAGTAACCCTAGCCTGAAATCCTAGCACTTTGGGAGACCAAGGCAGAAGGATTGCTTGAGGCCAGCAGTTCGAGATCAGTCTGGGCAACATAGTGAGACTTTGTCTCTACAAAAAATTAAAAACTTAGCCAGGCATGGTGGTCCCAGCTACTTGGGAGTCTGGTGCAGGAGGCTGTCTTGAGCCCAGGAGTTTGAGGCTGCAGTGAGCTATGATAGCACCACTGTACTCCAGTGTGTGACAGAGCCAGTCCCTGTCTCTTTAAAAAAAAAAAAAGGAATAAATGAGCTCTGGACTGGGAGGGAGTCAGCAGACCTGGCTTTCAACCCCACCACTGACCCTGATCTTTAAGTAGGTAACATCTCTGGCCTTAGTTTCCTCATCTCTAGTGGAAATTACAAGCACCTGCCCTGGCCACTTTACAAAACCGTTGTGAGAATCAAAAGACATCATCAGGGCCAGGTGCGGTGGCTCACGCTCCTAGCACTCTGGCAGGCCGAGGCGGGAGGATCACTTGAGCTCAGGAGTTCAGACCAGCCTGAGCAAGAGTGACCTCATCTCTACCAAAGACAGAAAAAATTAGCCAGGTGTGGTGGCGTATGCCTGTAACCCCAGCTACTTGGGAGGCTGAGGTAGGAGGATCGTGTGAGCACGGAGTTTGAGGTTGCGGTGAGCTCTGATAATGCCACTGCACTCTAGCCAGGGTGACAGAGTGAGACCCTGTCTCAAAAAAAAAAAAAAAAAGAAAAGAAAAAGACATAATCAGCTTTTAGAGCAAAGGGAGCCTGGAGGTCAAACAGTCCAATTTGCTCGTTTTCAACAAGGAAGTGGTGCCTGGGGGCGATCACGGAGAGAAATCTGATGCAATGAGCTGCCTCCCACCAGCTCAGTGAGTGATCCTGGAATCCAGGCTGCATTTAGAGATTGTCCAGTCCCACCAGCCAGAGGGAATGTGAGCCTCCACAGGGAAAGTGCCTTGCTCCGCTCAACCAGCAAGCCAGGGCAGAGCTGGAAGGTGGACTCGGGTCCCCTGCTTCAAGGTCCAGGCCTCCATCCTGCGGTGTTGACAGCATCAGAAGGAGCTGCCAGCAGCAGACTTTCCGTAAGTCCCCAGGCTGGCTGTCGATGGTGACATTATCTCAAGTCTCCTGCAATCCCTAAACCCATCTTTGGCATTTGTGAGCTATTATCGAGCCCCTCCCAAGTTTCCGCTCAGCGCTGGGTGTTTCACTCACAATTTCTTTGAGAATGGCTTTCCCTAAACTTCATTCGTTTGCCACCTCCATGCTTTTTGCCATCCTCGCCTAACCGATGAAACGTGTAACTGAATAGTACTCACTCAATATTTTGACTCACTTTTAAGAACATAAACTTATTTCAAAAAAGAAACTTTATTATCACTCCTGTAAACAGTATCAATTACCAAAAATACAAAAAATAAAAAATAAATAAATACAAATATTCTTGGTTTCTGGTGCCAGGCCCTTGTCCTGGTTCTGACCTTACTGATAAGTCATGTGCTCTCCCTGGGCCTCAGTTTCCCCGCTGTAAAATGGTGTTGCTGGGAGATAACGTATGCGTGATGGATGCAGTAGGTAAGAGAGAGAATTCTGGGCTGGAATTGGTTCTCTGGGCACCGACAGCTTCTCTCTGCTCTAGCCTCTGTTCCCTCCTACGACCTTCAGGAAAAAGGTGGCGGCAGGAAGACTGGGGCTTCGATCCTGAGGAAGGCAGGGCTCAAGGGGCTCACTGTCCTTGCCTTCAAGTCCCTGGCTGTTGTGGCTTAGAGGCACAATTGTTCCAGGCAGTCCCAAGGGCCACTAAGACCCACTCTCCTGTTAAGAGGCAGTGAGCTCTCCATCACTGGAGGCATTCAGACAGAGCGGGAGACTTCTCCGTAGGAAATTGTCAGCAGAATTCAAACTCGCTCTGGTTCTCAGAGGAAAGGGGATGGTGGTCCCATCAGGGCTGGCCCCCCGGGAATGGGAACAGGGCCTGTAGCGCCCACGTCTGGCCCCTACCCCCCACCATTTGCCTAGAAGTTTAGAGTTTCCCGTGCACTTGCCAAGCTCTGCGTCAGGTGACTCTCACACCAGCACCACGCAGGGAGGGAAGCCAGGCATCTGCGAGTCAAAGAGGGGCAGGCTGGTCCACAGAGGTCAAGTGACTTGGCCAAGGCCACCAGAGCAGAGCTTTGGACTTGGGCTGTTTGACTCCACTGCCTTGGAAGTGTCTGCCTCTGCTCTGGCTCCCAGGAGACATGTCTCGGGGCTCTGGCTGGGACATGCGGGACACAGTCATCCGGTCCCTGCCTGGGACCCTTCTCTGTCCAAGGAGAGGGAAAGCAGGAACAGTCCCTGTCTAAGGGGAGATTTCTGTCTGGATGCCACCCCCCAAAGTCCCCCTCTGCTTCCGCAGGCGGTAGGCAGGGACACAGCCCCGGGGCAGGGAAGAGAGGCTAGGGGTCTGGTCTGGGGAGGGAGACAGAGGGCACAGAGGAGAGTCGGCGACGCACGTGCACAGAACGGACAGAGACGTAGGGAGCGCAGAAGAAACCAGACAGGTAGACGGACACAGAGAGGCAGACAGACAGACGGCTGGAGACAAAGACACCCACCCACGGAGACACAGAAGACACAAAGACAAACGAGATGCGCACGGAGAGCGGGGTCGGAGCCCGAGCTCGCGGAGAGAGGAAGGGCTGGGCGGGGGCAGCCGCGAGGCAGAGAGCCCGCGTGCGCCGGCCCCGCGGGACCGCACGGCGGCGACACCCCGCGCGGGTGCCCAGCCGCGCGGGCCGGGGCGAGCGGAACCGGGGGCGCCAGTCCCGCTCCCCGGCAGAGGGCGCCCTGGGCGCGCGGCGCAACGGGCCGGCGGGGCGCGGGGCGCGGGCCGGGGGCGGGGCGGGCCGGGGGCAGGGCGGGGGAGGGGCGGGGAGGGGAGGGGAGGCGAGGCGAGGGGAGGGGAGGCGAGGGGAGGGGAGGGGAGGCGAGGGGAGGGGAGGCGAGGGGAGGGCGGCCGGCCGCGCTCGGGCCCCGCGGCCGCCTTTATAAGCCGGCGGGGGAGTTGGCCCCGGCAGCGTCGCGCTCCCGCCACTTCGCGCCCGCGGCCCCAGCGCGCCGGTCTCGCGCCCTGGTGTCAGGACAGACCCTCGCCCACGAGTTCTGCGCAGGTAAGGGCTCGCGCTGTGCCCCAGCTCCTCGGGACCCCGGCTGCGTGGTCGGTCCCCGGCCCCTCCTGCATCTAACGTGGCCCCAGTGTTGAACCGACAAGGCAGGGCAGAGGCCCCCCGCCCCCAGCCGCCTGCCCCGCTGGCGTCCTCGTCCTCGCGCGCATCCCAGGTTCCCGGCGGGCGCGCCGGGCCCCCTGGAGGTCGGGCCTGGCGCGCGCGGAGCCGGCGAGCTGAGGGGACCTTGCTCGGGACCTCCCTGCAGTCCTGGGCTCGCCCACCTCCCGGGCCGCCGCCTGGGACGCGCCCCCGCCCCGGTCCGGGCACCTGCGCCCACGGCGCCTCCTCAGTCTGAGACCCGGAGACTCAGGCTGCCTCCCCCCAGCCCTCGTGCCCGGTGCCCTTCCCCGCGTCCCTTGTGGCAACCTCTAGGTCTCGCCACAGCGGCCCGGGGAGAGGGCCGGTCCGTCTGAGTGGAGTCTGAAGTAGTTTGAACTAGGAGTCGAATTTGAGCTGCGAGGCCCAGAGGCGCTGTGGGGACGGGATCGCGGGTTGGTGTCTGCTTGGGAGCGGGCTGGACACAGCAGCCAGGCGGCAAAACTCTGGAACCCTCAAAGCCCAAGGAGGGCCGGGCGCGGTGGCTCACGCCTGTAATCCTAGCACTCTGGGAGGCTGAGGCGGGTGGATCGCTCCAGGTCAGGAGTTCAAAACCAGCCTGAGCAAGAGGGAGACCCCGTCTCTACTAAAAATAGAAAGAAATTAATTGGCCAACTAAAAATACATAGAAAAAATTAGCCGGGCATGGTGGCACACGCCTGTAGTCCCAGCTACTCGGGAGGCTGAGGCAGCAGGATCGCTTGAGTCCAGGAGTCCGAGGTTGCTGTGAGCTAGGCTGACGCCAGGGCACTCACTGTAGCCTGGGCAACAGAGTGAGACACTGTCTCAAAAAAAAAAAAAAAAAGCCCAAGGAACCTGCCACCCCCTCTGGGTTGTGGGCAGGTAAAGTGGCCTCCCCAGGGCTAGTGCCCTGCCCAGTCTTGGTAAGAAATGGTTAAACACAGGGTCACAGTCACTGTGGAAAGACTCAGCCCACCCTCCCCACATTGTCAAAACATTATGGGGCTGGGGAGGGGGCCTTTACAGAAGCCTCTGGGTGAAGGAGAGAAACCATTGAGATAAAAAGAGGTGGCGATTCTCAGGCCCTGGGAAACACTAGAGACCCCTTAGGTAGCCACTCTTTCCCTGGAGGAAGCAGGGGTTGGCTCCCCACATCAGTGAAGATGACAGTGACTGTTTGTTGAATGTCTACTGTGTGCCAGGGCCTGCTCTACACCTCAATATACATCGTCTCATTTTACAAATGGGGAAACTGAGGCTTACACAATTTAAGCAAGTGGTGGGATCAGGATTTGAACCTAGAATGCCAAGCTGTGCAACCTCAGCCTTCTACCCCCACTCTGCTGCCTGAGAGAGGGGGGGCTGAGCCTTGTTTTTTTCTTCTGGCCTTCTGGACTCAGCCCTGCATCCTCCTCCACCCTCCAGATCTGCCCTCTCCAAATCCTTAGTCCTCCCCACAGGCAATTGTCCCCTCCTGGTCCTGCCCTATCCACCCACCCACCCCACTGCTCATCTTCTTCCAAGCCTCTGGATTCCCTGACCAGGGGTCCTCAAACTTTTTAAAAAGGGGGCCAATTCACTGACCCTCAGACCATTGGAGAGTGTGGCGCACATTCCACACATGCGCACTGTGGGCCCAGGACGAGTTGGCTGCTAAGCAGGACTGGCAGCTACGGCAAAAACACCCAGTGGGCCCTATAAATGTCCTTGGCGGGCCGCATGTGGCCCACGGGTCATAGTTTGAGAACTCCTGCAAGCAGAAAAGGTCCCTGGACACAGCTCCCCCAGTGTCCCAAGTGGAGTGAGACAGGGCTGGGTGATGGTCCCTGTCTCTGTCTGTGGCCCCATCTGTGAAAAGGGGTGTACACCTCTCAGCATGGGACTATTGTGAGGAATAAAACTGAACTTAGACCAGGAAAAAATGCTATCTTCATTCAACAAATATTTATCAAGCATCAGCGTTGTGCCAAGCTCTGTTCTAGGTGCCTGGAATGCAGCAGCAAATTAAACAGACAAAAGCCCTCCTCAGAGTGGACATTTGCATAACAATTTTTTTCAGGCTCTGAAATTGAGTGTCAAAATTGACATTTTAGAATTGAAATCAGGCAATTCACAAGGAAGATTAAGTTGCAATAACACAGGTGAAATGGATCAGCCGATGTTGTTTACCCCTCACTAATAAACAAGGCAGCCTAGGTATGTGACCTGGAACCAGTACTGTCCCCTCTCTGTGCCTCATTGTCCTCCTTTAAGCACAGAGATCAACAGTACCTGCTGGTAGTGAGGTCTAGATAGGATTGACGGTTGCCAATGTTTAGCCGGTGCCTGTGCTTAGGAAGATATTGGCTATCACCAGTTCTAGTCTTAGCAGAAAATGTAATGCTGAGACTTGGTATAGGGTTATGTCATTGCCTCTGAACCTGTCACCCACCTTTGCCCATTCCCTGTGGGTCTGCACATGTCGCATGGCATGGTGCCCTCCTTGCCCGCACTCAGATTCCACTTTCTACCATGCTAGACTCAGCCTGGGCTGGGAGCCCAGAGCTCCATGCTGGGAACAGCCCTGGAACTATTATCTCTGCAGTGCCTCCTGCCCTGTCCCAGCTAAGGACCAAAGTCAACCCTATTGTGTCCTGTGACTTACACAGCCGACGTGCTCTGCAAACTAGACATGAGCCTCTTGGAGAGGGGAAGCAACTTGCCTAAGGACACGCAGATGCCGCCTGGGGACCTGGGGCTGCAGCTGCGTATCTAGAATTGAGAGTCTGGTGATCTCCATGTTGTATCCATCTCTGGGCATGAGGCCTTTTAATCCAGGGCGCAGGATCTAGAGGCATAGCCCGGAGTTCTCACTTTGAAATCAGTCCATCTGGACTTATTCATGCAAAACCCAGAGCTCCTAGCAAATATCTCGAGGCGAGTGAGCACGCGGTGCTGAGAGCCAGCACTCAGAAATCTCCGAGTGGCCACAGGAATGCTGACTCAGCTTCCCAACATGACGTTGTCATCGTTGGAGGCTGGAGCTAGGCCGTGCGGTATGTTGGGGTTTTTGTTCTGGACGTGTCCTCTCTTTTAGAGGACAGCTAGGAGCGGTAGATTGGAGGTTCATTCCAGCACTGCTGTGTGACCCTGGATAAGTCACTTCCCCTCTCTGAGCCTCAGTTTCTCATCTATAATGTGGGTTGATAAATATATACTTTACAGGGTTGCTATGAGGGGCTAGGAAGATCATGAATTGCTTTCTAGCCTTGGACTGAGCCAGTATTGATCATTATTGAGAAGTTAATAGTTCCCGTGGGGCAGTTTCAGTGGCAGTTAACTTCACCCCTACCAGGTGATCCTGAGGGACAGAGGGAAATCCCTGTTTAGTTGCAAAGGCCTAACCTGGCTCTGGGGTCAAATCCGCAGCTATGTGACCTGAGGGAAGTCACTTTGCCTCTGAGTGGGCTCATAGTGGGCCCCCAACATCATTATGTGATGCTTGGTGTCTAAAGAACATTCTCCATATGTTTCTGCCTCCCCATACCACCCCCCCCCACGTGTCATAATTGCTCCCAGAAAAACTCCGTGCTTAAAGTTTTCCATGCTTAAATTCTCAGCCTCCCTGTGGCATGAAATCAATTGTTTGCATTGAATTTGATTTCTCAAATTAAGGGGTAAAATTTGAGATGAGGGTAGGGGGTGGGGGAAGCAACGGGGACGAAGTTAAACCAGATGTGTTTTTGTTTAATTGTAGGATGGTGGTTAAACTGCCCGAGTATTACCATGTTCTTTCTGAATTCCAGTAACCAGGAGTCAGATTTCACTAAAAATTGTAGTGTTCTTTCCTGGCTGGTGTGGGCTCACCCTCCTCATTATTATTATTATTATTACTATTTTATTCATCCGAGAACGCAGAGTACTGGCCAGAGAGGAGATCTCATAAAAGCCTAGAATTTCAGCTGGAAGGCCTTTAGACGCTGGCTGTGTCCAGTGGCTCCTTTGCAGATGAGGGAGACTGAGGCCCAGAGAGGAGAGGGGCCTTGTGTAGGGTCGCCCAGCTGCTTGGGGCAGAGTGGACCTAGAATTCAGTCTCCTGGCTCCAAGCTCCATGACCTTTCCAAAGGTAACCACTCTGCTGAACTTAGCATGTATCTGTCCACAGTAGATCCTTAGTATGTATATCTACTTTTTGAAAATAATTGTTCAAGGGAGGATGCAGATGGTCTGGGTTGGTGGAAAAAGATCTTAAGCTCAGGAGAGCAGAGTTTAAGTCTTTGGGCTGTTGACAAGCTAGCTGTGTATCCTTGGGCAAGTCACTTCCCCTCTCTGAGCCTCAGTTTCCTCATCTGTTAACCAAGAAATCTGAGGAGCAGGAGTGAAGAGATGGGACTTCCCTAAGACTTGGGATGGGTCTCATTCAATCAACTGGTCCTTAAATATTTATGGCCTACTGTGTGCTGGGTTATAGGAGGTCTGTCACAAACTGCCCTCCCAAGGCTACAGGGGGTGGGATGGGGGATTGTTGACTCTGCAGTGATTTAAAAAGTTTAATTTAGATGCTGGTGTTGTTAAACCAGGTGATTTCACTTTACATAAAAATAGGGGTTTCTAGCATCTCTGGAAAGCTCAGAAGATGTGGCCATATTGAGCTATGTCCCTGCCTGGCCTCCGCGGCTGCAGCCGATTAGCAGCTGCCCCATCTGATTTGCCACGGCCCCCACCGCGCCCGTGGCCTTGCACCTGCCTGCCTTCCGAGTTTGCAGTTTCTGGGTGGATGCTGTCAAGGCCACGTAAGGGGACACACATCTCATTCAAATGACTGTATGAGGCCTGGGCCAGCCCTCAGGAGGCTCAGAGCAGGAATGTGGAGCACACGGACACCAGCCCCTCTCCTGTGGCTGAGTCTCTGAAACACGACAGCTAGGTGAGGGAGCTCTCATCCTGCTTTGCAGGTCTCCAGGAAGAGTCTGAGGGTTCCAGAGGTTTGGGGATGACAGAGCATCAGCCTGGCAAGGCTCAGCCAGCTGAGCCCAGGGTCTTCCCCCTTGGGGACAGGCAGCCCTGGGTGCTTCATTCTAAAGATTGCACAGCCCTGGGAAGGAAGGGACTCGCTGGACACCTACCACCTTACCCAGCGCTCCCAACAGCCCTGTGCATTGGTGTGTACGCACTTCCCAGGCAGGAAGCGTGATCTTGCACTCTGACCCCACGGCTCTCTGTTTCAGCCTCTTTCTGGGAGCCAAGGCCTGGGGACAGACGACAGGCAGGCAGCACAGTGGCTGCAGCACGCATCTCAGACTCTGAGCTGGAGGGCAGCGTGAGGGGCCATGAAGCCTGATGGTTACGTGCGGGGGCTCTGGAGGCGGTGCCCAGATAAGAGATTCTAGAAGGTCTTCATGAATACACTGCTGTGGGGGTGCGAGGTGAAGGAGGGGGATTCCTGATGGCAAGCTCAGCCCCCTGGTCCTTGCTCCTGTAGAGTTCAGAAATGTGCCCGGTGTGGGAAGTAGCGTTTTGTGAGCACTGCTGAGTACCAGGCACTTTCAGACATCACCTTTGACAGTCACCTACCCCTGCCCCCCTTTGCATTTGAGACTGAGGCTCAGAGGGCAGACACCTTGGGTTCAAATCTTTGCCCTAGGTGCCTCTGTTACCCTGCCCTGACCCAGGGAAGGGAGGAAGGGGGGACGCTGGAAGATTATTTCTAGGAGTAAGACTTTGGAGCCCCTGGAGTGAGGCCCTGGCCCTCAAGGCTCCCAACCACCGCCTCCTCCACCCCGTTATTTCACGGGCACTTCCTCCTCATCCCAGGTCTCGGTGCGTGACTCAGGTGTGTGAGCTTCACCTGGTCAGGTATGCAAGCTGCTGGCTTCTTCAAAAAGGTGTTTAAGTGGCCAGAGCAAATTGTTATTTGAAAAACCATAAGTGCCACCTTCAGAAGGATCTGCCATGTGACTTTTTGTGAGGTCAATCTCTTGCCTTCTCTGGTCCACCTTTACTATGTCAATATAGCAACAGGGTGTGCACCTTCTTAGCGCTCAGGTCGAGGTTCTCAGGTCTCTATCCTTAGGCCTCTTTTTGGCAGTCACTGAACTGTCTCAGGCTTGTCTTTTTTTTTTTAGAGACAGCTTCTCACTCTTGCCCTGGTGCGATCATAGCCCACTGCAGCCTTAAACTTCTGGGCTTAGCGGATCCTCCCACCTTGGCCTCCCAAAGTGCTGGGATTACAAGCGTGAGTCACCATGCTCTGCCAGACTTGGTTGTTCTGAGGACCATATGTCTTTCTCTCTCTACCTGTCCCCACTTTGATGTATATGCCTTTGAACATCTGAACATCCAGGAGTTAATAGCTTACTCATCTGCCACCATTTGGTTACAAAATGTCTCAGGTATTCTGAGTCTTGCTTCCCCTCCTCCACTCCTTCTAAGCACTTGTATAACGGTTCTCATCTCTCTGCTGGATTGTGACCCCCCCCCAAAAAAAAGAAGTCTACAGACCGCTGACATTGACCTGCCAGGTGTGGTACTCAGCGCCTCACCTGTAATTGCTCAGTTGGTCCTCCCGTAGCCCTGCGCAGTGGGTGTTATTATCCCCACATTACAGATGGGGAAACTGAGGCACAAACTCTCCTAGCTGAGAAGTAAGAAATAGACATGTTTGTTCCCTACTATTACCAATCCTCCCACTCAAGGCTGCTTCCTTCTGCATGATGTGAGTGATGTAACCCATCTTCCTAGAAGAGTCAGTTCCCTATTTATTTTAAAATCAATTGTAATAATTCATGTTTTAGGTCAGTTAGCCTATTAAGATATTGGCTATAAACAGAGTTCCTCCAACAGCTTGTCCAAGCCCATGCCTTAATCACCTGAGTATTTTTTGTGAAAATGCTGTGTTTTTGGTTTTCTTCTTGACCTAATCCTTATACAGATGCTCCTCGACTCACAATGGGATTATGTCCCAAGAAACCCATTGCAAGTTGAAAATATCACAAGTCAAAATGCATTTAATACACCTAACCTACACATTATCTTAACAGCTTAGCCTAGCCTACCTTAAACGTGTTCAGAACACTTACATTAGCCTACAGATGGGCAAAATCATCTAACACAAAGCCTATTTCATCCCCAAATCTTGAATATATCATGTAACTTTATTGGATACTATACTGAAAGTGAAAAACAGAATGGTTGTAGGGATACATGAGTGTGGTTTCTACTGAATAAGAATACCTATCGCTTCGGTGCCATCTTAAAGCTGAAAAACCATGTCTGAGTTTGGCACCGTGTGTAATTGATGTTGAAGGATTTACTCTGTGTCAGAAGCTGAGCTAATCCCTTTGAATGACCTTATTGTATTTAGCTTGTCATTCTCTCCATTTTACAAAGGAGGGAAGGGAAGCTCAGAGAAGTTGAATAACTTTCTAAGGGTCTGGAAAGTTGAGGTGAGACCCAAATCCAGGTCTCATGCCCTCCTGGCCAATCAGATTGGCATAGGGATTCAAATTTTTACGTTTGGATACAAGCCCTTAGGGGACCTTGCTGTATACATTTGTTTTCAGTTGAGCCATCTGTCTCTGGAGTTTGCAAATGACATGGGGGTGGGCAGCCTCAGAGGGAGGGGACCGTGCATGGGCGCTCTTGGTTGGGCAGCGGCATCTGTTCTCCCAGATAATGGATAGGAAATGACAATCCTGGAAGGGAGCATCTTCAGAAACCCAGAGGGTCCTGGGCGTGGATCCCAGCCCAGTCATTTCAGGCTGTGTAGCCTTGGGCAATCCCTTCCTCTCTCTCCGCTTCTGCCCAACAACCGTGGCTTATGTGAGTAAGGCAAGGCCTTAGGACTTTTCTGGTTCATGGATGGCAAATAGCTGGCATGCCTGCTGCCCGTCCCCTGCCCTCCACCCCTGTCAGACATCACTAATCAACCACGGCTCGCTTTCCTTCTCAGCTTCCTTCTAAATAGTGTTCCAGGCAGCCATTAGCAACTCATTAGAGTTGGCACACAAGATGAAAGGACGTTCCAGAACCAGATTAGATTTGGCCATTGTGTGGGCAGGGGTGGGGAAGGGATAGGCCCAGGCGGCCTGTTGTGTGTCACGGTGCTCCTTGGTCTTTTTTTCCTTGTCTGTCAAAGCAGGAGGAATGGAGCTAGACTGCACCACGACCCCCCACTGGGGTGGGGTGGGGTGGGAACCTTCTGTGGGGCACACGGCCATGCCCAAGTTCAGTCTCAAGGGGGAGGGAGGTTTCTGGGCCTGGTAACTACCCAAGCTTAAAGTAAGAGTGACTGAAGTTAGAGTGACTGGTTTCAGGTCCTCCTGAAAAGAGTCCGGCTCACCCTTCCCTCACCCTTGACAATACTGTCGCTAGCAGTAACGACAGCAGCAGGAAGGTGTTTGTTACGCACCAAGCCACTCTGCCAGATACTTTGTATGTGCATTCACACACTCCATCCTTATAATAGCCCGTTCTTCAAGTGAGGAAAATGACTCAGAAGGGAAGTCATTTGCCTGAGTCCCCCCAGCTGGAAAGTGGAGGACCTGAGATTTGAATTCCCATCTGCCCAACTGGAAGCTCAGCTCCCCTGCCCAGCTCAGTGTAGGGATGGCCACGCTCTGCCTTGGCTTTCCATCAGCTCACGCTGTCATTTAACCGTGTCATTTAACTCCTTTGCCTGTGGAACGTGCTCTCCCGTTGGCAGAGCCTTCCACATTTACATGTAGGCAGCACAGCAAATGGCATCTCTATTTTTGCAGGTTAGAAAACTGAGGCCCAGAGAGGGAGGGTGATGAGCCTGGGGTCACACAGCAAGTAAATGGTAAACCCTGCACCAGGGAATTAAGTGTCCTGCCTGTTCCTTTGACCTTGCTGAGCAAATTGCCCGGGGAACATGGGATCTGAGCCTCTGCTCAGCTGAGGTGGGGCTGGGCCTGCCCCGGCATCCTGATGGGGCGGACCAGTCTCAGTTCTGCTTTAATCAGCTATGCGACCCTGGACAGGCCACTTTAACACTCCCAACCTTAGTTTCCAGGCTTCTATCATATTTTTCAGTTTTTGTTTGTTTGTTTGTGTTTTTGAGACAGAGTCTCACCACCCAGGCTAGAGTGCTGTGGCATCAGCCTAGCTCACAGCAACCTCAAACTCCTGGGCTCAGGTGATCCTCCTGCCTCAGCCTCCCCCAAGTAGCTGGGACTACAGGCATGTGCCACCATGCCCAGCTAATTTTTTCTATATATTTTAAGTTGTTCAGATAATTCTTTCTATTTTTTTTTAGTACAGACAGGGTCTTACTCTTGCTCAGGCTGGTCTCGAACTCCTGAGCTCAAACGATCTGCCCGCCTCGGCCTCCCCAGAGTGCCAGGATTACAGGCGTGAGCCACTGTGCCCGGCCTATTTTTCAGTTTTTAAAGCCATTTCTTATTCACGAACTTGATGAGTGCTTAAAATAGCCCATAAAGTATTATGGTCATTTTGCAAAAGGGGGAAACTGAGGCTCAGGGAGGCAAGGCAACTTGCCTGCAGTCAAATTGATGGCAAAACCAGCCCTCAAACTCAGGTCAGGATCCCAGGCTGAAGGCCTTCACCTAGATGTGTCCCGCAGCCCCTCGCATTTTGTTTCCTCCCCTGCAGTGCTCTCTCACCTGGATTGCCAGTTGGCATCACGGCTGTTTTTCTAGACTTTGCTCGGGAATCTTTAGCCCTTTGTAACCTGATCGTCTGCATAGTGTCTGGCTCCAAGTCCCAGCTCCTGGAGGGCAGGAACCCTGTCTGAATCATTCGTGAATTTCAGCGTCTTGCAAGGTGCCTCCATTCAGCAAGCGTTGAATGACTTTTTAGTTAATGAAAGGCTGCCACACCTGGCAGGGATTTCCACAGCCCGGCCAGCCTGGGTGCCATGGGAGTACCTGTGAGCGCTGTCCCTCTGGGTTTGACAGCTGAGCTGCTCCAGGCTGAGCCAAACTCCCCTTCCCAGATCTCCACAGATGACTCCAGCTCATGGATGCTTTGTTAATTGATTGGCAGCAGGACAAGCCAGTGTCCCTGGGTAGCAGCTTCCCTGTTGGTGGCAAAGGCCTGTAGTCAGGTGTGTGTTCCCCAGTGTCCTACCTCTGACCACCCTCCTTGTCTGTTTTGTTCACAGATGTACCCCCAGTCCCAAACAACCTTAATTTCTTTAATGATAGTAATAGTCACAGCCATCATTTGCTGAATCTATATATACCAGGCTTCGTGGTGCACATTAGGCACTTAATACAATTGCTTGAATAAATGAATACTTGCGGGGAGTAATATCTAGTAGGGACTACGAGTTATGTGACTTTGTGTGACCTCTGTGCCTCAGTTTCCTTGTGTCAAATAATAACTCCTCTAGAGGTATTTAGAGGAGTAATCAATACATATATAATGATGTGTGTATATGTGTATATATATATACACACACATCATTATAAAGTGATTTTTTTCCTTTTCTTTACTTAGAGCCAGTTTTCAGAATCCTTTTTTTTTTTCTCTGAGACAGAGTCTTACTCTGTTGCCTCAGCGAGAATGCAGTGGCGTCATCATAGCTCACAGCAACCTCAGACCCCTGGTCTTAAGTGATCCTCCTGCCTCAGCCTCCTGAGTAGCTGGTACTGCAGGCATGCGCCACCACGTCTGGCTAATTTTTCTATTTTTTGTATAGATGGGATCTTGCTCTTGCTCAGGCTGATCTTGAACTCCTGACCTCAAGCAATCCTTCCACCTTGGGCTCCAGAGTGCTAGGATTACAGCTGTGTTTAAGTTTTAAATGTAGCATGAATCAGGGTCTGTTCTAAGCACTCCACATACATTTATTCATTCATCCTTGTAGCCGAGTGTCAGAGAGGTTAAGTCCATGTCCCCTAGGTCACACAGTTGGTGACAGGTGCAAATAATTTTTTTTATTCTTTTTTTTTTTTTTTGAGACAGAGTCTCACTCTGTGCCCAGGCTAGAGTGCTGTGGAGTCAGCCTAGCTCACAGCAACCTCAAACTCCTGGGCTCAAGCAATCCTGCTGCTTCAGCCTCCTGAGTAGCTGGGACTACAGGCATGCGCCACCATGCCCAGCTAATTTTTTCTATATATTTTTTAGTTGGCCAATTAATTTCTTCCTATTTTTAGTACAGATGGGGTCTCGCTCTTGCTCAGGGTGGTTTTGAACTCCTGACCTTGAGTGATCCTCCCACCTCAGCCTCCCAGAGTGCTAGGATTATAGGCGTGAGCCACCTCGCCCAGCCCAGGTGCAAATATTTTAATATCTCCCGGCACACATGTGTTCCAAGTAATATGGGAACCACTTCCACTGCCAGTTCTTCCCATAATGCAGGTCCCCTGCCCCAGATCCTAGGGTCACAACAAATAGGAACATGAGTAGGTGAGTCCCGTGGTCATGTTGCCCCTTGACTATGAAATGGCTTCACGGGTATAAATTCCTAGTCCAGTGTCCGGCACATCGTAAGTCTGTGATCATCATCCGGGTGACAGGCCCCAATCATGCTCTGTGTAGAAGCCAGCAGGAAGGAGACCGAGTCTGCTGGAGAAAACCTGGAAGGTGTTCGGAGAAGAAATGACAGCACTCAGGAATTATTGTCACAGTAGCAGCTCCTGTTAGCTGAGTGGCAGTGCTGCTCCAAGGACGTGGCCAGATATATTGACTCACGTAATCCTCATGTCAACTCTAGGAGGTGGGTGCTGTTGTCATTGTTCCCATCCTGCACAAGGAACCAGGCTCAGAAATAAGCTCATTTGCCCAGTAAATGGTGTGTAACTGGTGGATCCGGGTGTGAATCCCAGCAGGCAGCTGTGGCATGTAGCCGTACCGTCTCCTTTGGTAAGGACTCCTGACGCCCCTGCTGGGTGGTTCCCTGGTGCCTCTGCTCCGGGCTGGCTGTTGGCAGCACCCTCCTTGGGGTGGGGAGGGGCTTCCCTGTTTCCTCGGGCTTTACCCCATCACCCTCTGAGCTGCGCCCAGACAGAAGTATCTTGGAAAAGAAATTACGCGACCTCACCCCTGCCTGGGACAGCCCCAAATATATCATCTCCCTAACTTCCTGGCACTGCCCAGGGCCAAAAGCAACAGGGAGGGGACTGCCACCCCTCCACGGTGAGAAAGGCCTGTCTGAGGCAGATACAAGGCTCAGTGAGGTCAGATACTAAGCTCTGCCCAGGGTCGCAGAGCTGGTGGGTGGTGGAACTGAGATTCAAACCCAGAGCCGGGGGTCTTTCCCATCTGCCTCCCAAGTCTGCTCTGAGCAGACTGGTCTTGGCGCTGGTGGGGGAGAATGTGTGTGCCTTGGGGGGGTCTGGGCCAGAGATCCAGGCCTGCCTCCTTTTTAAACCTTTGTTCACTAATGATAGTAAGATTATCGCTTCCCGAATCCCTGTGTACACTGCAGCCTGCCACGTGTTTTACACACACCCTTTCTCCTTTGGGCCTTTTGACTCCCTGAGGTTATAGGTGGAGAATAGTGGCACAGGCTGGGCATGGTGGGAGGATGGCTTGAGCCCGGTGTTGGAGGCGCAGTGAGCTGTGAGCACAGCTATGACTAGCCACTGCACTTGCTGGGTAGCATAGTGAGACCCTTTCTCTTAAAAAGAAAAAATAGAAGCACAGAGGAAGGGAAGGGGCTTGTCAAGGTCACGCAGCTCACAAGTGGTTAATGCAGAATTGCAACAGAACCGGGGCGGCCTGGCTCCAGGATCTGGTGCTGCCAGAACTTAATAAATATTAGATAAATCTCTGCAGGCCACATGTGTAAACTCTTCTTGAACCTGTTGGTTCTTCCGGAGCCAGACTTGGGGAGGGGCTCCAGGTCGGAGTTGAGCAAACAGCAGGAATGAACTACATGACCCTCAGAGCCGCCAAGGCCCCAGTGCCAGAGCTAAGCGCCAGAGCTGAGGAGTACGGCGGCGTTTACTGTCCCCTGTGTGGTTCCTGGGGGAAGGGAAGGGTGGGGTGGGGGCACTGCAGGGCCATCCTGGTGCCTCCAGGACCAGGGGCAGGGGAGGCCAGAGCAATTAGCCAGGCTGAGGCCATGCTTCACTCAGAGTCCCCGTTGGGGGTCAGCCCAGGCCTTGGTCCAGGGCTCTGGCCTCGGGCCTGACCCTCCTGAGTTTCTGTCTCAGGCTTCCGGAGCCTTCCTGGAGTGCGGGGCGGGGTGGGGGTATCTCGGAGAGCTGGTGGGTGTGAGAACTTTGCTCAGAAATTTCCTCCTTCAGCACCAGCTCTCTGGGCTGTCCCGCCTGTCCCACTTCCCCTTCTTGGAGGAGGAAGATCCTTTCCTCCTGGGTGGCTACATGATTTGCATCATCAAGCATTTCCCGACTGGCCGCTGGCCAGGTGGCGCTCAGCTGGGCCAGGCCTCTAGTCCGAGGCAGGCCTGCCAGCCTCCTCCTCCTGCCACACACTCCAGCCTGCCTTGGGCTTCGTCCCCTCACTGCCTGGAGTGCTCTGAATGGGGGAAGAAAGGCGGAAGTTCCTACTGGAGAGGCCTTTCTCCTCGGCTTGTCGGGGTGCTGCCTCCTGGCTCTTGGCACCTGTCGGGTGGAGAGAGGAGGAACCAGAGTCAAGAAGGGGACGGTCATTCCCCCATTTGACAAGCGTTCCTTTGGCCCAGCTTCCCGCTAGGCCCACAGGGCCAGGTGCCAGAATCACAGATGACCCTGGCCCAGTTTCTGCCTTCAAAGAGCTTCCTATATGTGGGGAGACCAGGCAGACACCCCGCCCCACAGTCCCAGGTAATAAAGGACTAGGGAAAGCTTAAGAGGCGACCTAACAAAGCCACAGGCAGAATGGCCACAGAGGATTTATGGACGAGGTGGCATTCATTCTTTTTTTCCCCCAACAAATATTTTTTAAAAATATATACTCTTGGACCCACTGATTATTTAATATTCTTAGAACATTTATTTATTTAAAATGAACAGTTCTTTAACATCAAAAGATTATCCCCTGGGTATTAATATTTCCAATCATCTCTTAAATGCTGTAGGACTTTCTAGGCTTAGAGTTTTTTCGAATGGGGTGAAATAAGGCCCACATGCTGTGACTGATGGGTATGTGTTTGAGGTAGGTTCCCCCATCCCTCTGTCTCTCGTCCCTTTGTCTCTGAACTTTTTTGGTTGAAGAAATGAGATCATTTATGCTATAGTTTATCCCAGTCTGGATCTTGCTGACTGCATCCTTGTGATGTCTTTTTAACAAATTTCTAAAAATGTAGGGGGTACAAATGGTTTTTTGTTGCATGAATGAGTTGCATGTGGTGAAATCTGGGCTTTTAGTCTACATCGTACCCAACAGGTGATTTTTTCATCCTTCACCCCTCCCCCTCCCCGTCCTGAGTCTCCAGTGTCCCTGAAGTCACTCTGTGTGACCCTGCACCCCCACAGCTCCACTCCACTTATACGCGAGAAAGTGCAGTGTTTGTTTTTCCGTTCCTGAATTACTTCACTTAGGATGATGGACTCCAGTTCCATCCAAGTTGCTTCAAAAGACATTATTTCACTCTTTTAAGGCTGAGTAGTATTCTGTGGTACACATATATATATATATATATATATATATATATATGTATGTACCACATTTTCTTTACTCACTTGTTGATGGGCACTTAGGTGAATTCCATATATTTGCAATTGTGAATTGTGCTGTGATAAACATAACTAGTGCCTTTGTCCTTTTGATATAGTGACTTCTTTTCCTTTGGGTAAATACCCAGTGGTGGGATTGCTGGATCGAACGGTAAATCTACTTTTAATTCTTTGAGAAATCTCCATGCTGACCTCCGTAGACATTGTACTAATTTACATTCCCACCAACAGTGTATAAGCATTCCCTTTTCACCCCATCCTTGATAAAATCTATTGTTTTTTTACTTTAATAATGGTCATTCTGACGGGTAAGATGGTAGCTCATTGTGGTTTTAATATGCATTTCCCTGATGATTAGTGATGTTTCCACAAATATTTATTGACCATCTTCCATAGGCAGGTACAGTTCTAGGTGCTGGGGGCACAGCAGTGACCACCAGAGTCCTGGTCTCCCTGGATGTCCACTGTCCTGGAAGAGACAGACGTAAGATAATGAAGCGTACTCCAGACAGTGATGAGTGCTGCGAGAGACATAAATAAGGTCGTGCAGGAGCGAGGGACGGAGTGGGATGAGGGCTCCTCCTGGCGTGGGCAGGAAAGGGCTCAGAGGAGGTGGCCTTTGAGCTGAAAAATGAGGAATGTGAGCCAAGCAAAGACTAAGAGGGAGAGTGTTCCAGGCAGGGGAATCAGAAATGCAAAAACCCTGGGCAGAGAGGAGGAGGCACAGAAGATCTGAGTGGACAGAGGGGCGGGGCCAGCAGGTGATGTCAGAAAGGTGGGCAGGCCCCTGAGCTTGGAGGTGCCTGACCCAGATGAACAGAGGCGTGAACAGGGGCCTGCCAGGAGAATTAGGAGTTTTGACCTCCTGTTTGTTGGATGGCCCCTTCAAAAACAGTTTCAGCGGGGATGGGTTTGGGGACTTGCCACATTAGCCCTCTCCAGGTACCTGTGGGACATCTGAGGCCCACAGAGGCAAAGCGGTCCTCCTGAAGTCACAAACAGAGGCAGTGGGACTTGACCCAGGTCTCCTAACCACCAACCAGTCTCTTCGCAATGGACCCACGCAGCCCCGCTGGATTAAGGTGAACATTTGTTAAGTAGGATCCTTAGTGTTTGCCAAGAAAGTGACATGCCTCGTTAGACAGGAGATAGGTGAGGCTCCGAGGTTAAGGGTTGTTCAGACCTCAGTTCCATACAGTTGACCCTGGCCAAGTGACGGAACCTCAAAAGAGATGGGGACAGTAATGGTTTCTAGCTCATAAGATTGAGGATTCAGTGAGACATGATGCATGTCGAGCACTTTCTGTAGTGCTTGGCACAATGTGAATATTTGCTTAGCGTTTTCCATTTAAATTATTTAATGGACCGTGGGATCTGCAAATGGATTACTCATCCTTGTTTCAAGCACTGTAATCATTTCCATAAATGGCACCTTGTCTATTTTATTATTATTATTGCTATTATTATTTTTGAGACAGAGTTTGCTCTCTTGCCTGGACTAGAGTGCCGTGGCGTCAGCCTAGCTCACAGCAACCTCAAACTCCTGGGGTCAGGCGATTCTCCTGCCTCAGCCTCCCAAGTAGCTGGGACTACAGGTACGCACCACCATGCCTGGCTAATTTTTTCTATTTTTAGTTGGCCAATTAATTTCTTTCCATTTTTAGTAGAGACGGGGTCTTGCTCTTGCTTAGGCTGGTCTCGAACTCCTAAGCTCAAGCTATCCTCCTGCCTTGGCCTCCCAGAGTGCTAGGATTACAGGCATGAGCTATCACGCCCGACCTATTTTATTACTAAAATCAAATTTAAAACACTCCTGAACCATCATCCAATACCAGGACTGGGACATTGACAGTCATTTATATCTTCCTCTGAGCTACACCATCTCTCTCCTCCCAACTCCACTATCCTTGCCTTTTTTTGATTAGCATTTTTAATTTTTTTTTTGATTAGTATTTTTTTTTTTTTTTTTTGAGGCAGAGTCTTGCTGTGTCACCTAGGCTAGAGTGCTGTGGCTGTCAGTGTAGCTCACACCAGCCTCAAAATCCTGGACTCAGGTGATCCTCCTGCCTCAGCCTCCCAAGTAGCTGGGATTACAGGCTCACATCACCAAGCCTGGCTGATTTCTTTTTGTTTTTAGTAGAGATTGGGTCTTACTCTTGCTCAGGCTGGTCTCAAACTCCTCCTGAGTTCAAATGATCCTCCCACCTCAGCCTCCCAGAGTGCCAGGATTATAGGCGTGAGCCACCACGCCCAGCCAGTATTTTTGATTAGTGTTAGTATCATATATAGGTATCAGACATGCATATTAATATCTGGAGTTTCTCATTCCCTTTGCCTTTTTGATTAATATTTAAATCACATGTATCGTATTTAAGTGTGTGTATATATATCTATTAAATATATATATAACTTTATGAAAAGGTATTACACTTTAGATAATCTCCTGGAACTTGCTTTTTTCACTCAGTCTTATATTGCTGAGGTTCCTCTGTATTGTTTCATGTAGCTGTAATTCATTTCTGTACTACTGTATAATATTCTAATGGGTAACCATCCCATAATGTTTATTCATTTTCTTGATGATGGCATTTGGGTTGTTTTCAGATTTTTGCTAGTAGAAAAAGCACCTCCCAGTATTCATGTACATACTTGCTAATGCAGGGATAATAGGCATTTACTCTTGGTATATCTAGGAGTGGAATTATTGGGTCATAGGATCTGTGCAGGTATTATAAGGTAAGACCAAATTGTTTTCCAAAATGATTTTACCAATTTACACTCCCACCAGTAATGTATGAGAAGTCCTGCTTTTCTGCATCTTCTACAACATGTAATATTGTCGCACTTCTTAATTTTTTCCAACCAAATGAGTACAATGGTTTCACATTGCAAACGCGATTTACAATTCTCTGACTACCAGTGAGGATGATTAAGTGTGTACGAGTGTGTGATGAGTCCTCTTCTGGGAATATCTTTTGCCCATTTTTCTGTTTGCCCTTTTAAAAATCCTTTTCTTATTGATTTATAATAGTTCTTTATACTCCTGAGTCTAATCATGTTTTGGATAAACTACATCTAATCTTAGCCAAAAGGCCAAGAAGCCATATTTTGGATAAACTGAAAATCTAAAATTTAATATAGTCTAATTTAGCAATCTTAGTCATTGCCTTTTAGGTCTCATTTAAGAAAGTTTGCGATACTTCAAGGTCATAAAGCCATTTGTCGATACTTTCTACTAAATGTTTTGGAGTTTTGTTTTTCATGGTTAAGACCTGGATCCATGTACAGTTATCTATAATGTAAGGGAGGGGTCCAACTCAATTTTTTTTTCCCCATCTAGATACACATTTTTTTCTCATGCTTTTTAGTTGTTTGTTGTTAATGCATAGAAATGCAATTGCCTTTTTAAAAATTTTGATCTCATTAAGATAACTTGCTAAAAACTCTATTTCCAATTCTATGTCTATAGAGGCTATGTAGACAGTTAGAAATAATAATAGTTTTGCATTTTAAATCTTTATGCTTTTTATTTTGAGATGGCATCTCACTATGTTGCCCAGGCTGGTCTTAAACTCCTGGGCTCCAGTGATCTTCCCTTCTCAGGCTGGGAGTATGAGCTTAAGCCACCGTGCTCAGCTTTAAATCTTTATGGTTTTAAAGCTGTCTTTAAAACTGTCTAGGACCACCAGTATAATGTTAAAAAAAAAATGGTGGTACCATACTAGGTGGCTCTGCCTCAATTTTTATTTTAGAAGGAATGTCAGTATTTCCCCATTTAGGATATATGTGTTATAGATTTTTTATAAGTTGCTTTTTTTCAAGTTAAAGAAACTCTCTTCTATTCATAATTTATTGAGAGATTTTTATTTAATTTTTAATTTTTGTTTATTTATTTTTGAGACAAGGTCTCACTCTGTCACCCAGGCTAGAGTTCAGTGGTATAATCATAGCTCACTGCAGCCTCAAACTCCTAAGCTTGTAAGATCCTCCTGCCTCAGCCTCCTGAGTAGCTGGGACTACAGGTGTGTGCCAGCACATCTGGCTATGTTTCTTTTTTGTTCTTTTCCTGTGTGTTTGGGTATGTATATGTGTGTGTGTGTGTGTGTGTGTTTGTGGGTGTGGGTGGGTGTGGAGATGGGGATGTCACTGTTGCCCAGGCTGGTCTGGAACTCCTCACCTCAAGAGATCCTCCCACCTCAACCTCCTAAAGTACTAGGATTATAGGCATGAGGCACCAAGTCCAGTCTAGAGAGTTTGTTTTTTTTTAAAGAAATCACAATTTGTGTATTAAATGCTTTTTGAAAGTGTCTTGAGATGATTATCTGATTTTTCTCCTTTAATCTGTTACTGTAGTTATATTAAACCATCCTTGCATTCCTAGGATTAACCTAACTTTTCATTATGTATTTATTTGTTTATGCTCTGATAATATCTTGTTTAGAATTATTACATCTATTGGGACTTTTCTGGCTTAGGTATTGCAGTTATAATGGTCTCAGATGGTAATTTCTCTTTTACTGTTTTCTGGAGAAGTGTGGATAAAATTGAGGTAATTTTTTCTTGAAGTTTGGTAGAATTCACCTATAAAGTGATCTTGGCCTGTTTTTTTTGTAGAGACGAGGTCTCACTGTGTTGCTCAGGCTGATCTTGAACTTCTGGCCTCATACAATCTTTCTGCCTCCCAAAGTACTAGAATTACAGGCGTGATCCCCACGAAAGGCATAAGACTGGCTCCCTGTTGTGTTTTTTGTGGAAAGATTTTAACTATTGTTTCAATTTCTTAATTGGTTTATTTATGCCATCTTGAGTCAGTTTTGGCAAATTATTAATATTGTTTTAGGAATGTATGCATTTAATCTACATTTTCAAATTTATTAGCATAAGGTTGTTTATAACATTTTTTATTATGTTCCTCTTTTCTATAGCAACTGCCTACCCTCTCCCCCCCTCCCCGTCCTCTTCCTCTTATTTTTCTTGATTAATGTTGCCATAGGTTATTGACCTTTTTAAAGGACCAACTTTTGGCTTTGGTCTTCTCAACTGAATCTCTGTTTTCTGTTTTGTCAATTTCTCCTCTTTATAATCTTTTAATTTCTTTTGGTTTCTTTTTTTTTGACAGAAACCAAAGCTGGTTTCTTTCTTTCTTTCTTTCTTTTTTTTTTTTTTCAAAGCTGGTTTCTAAATTGAACACTTAGCTCATTAATTTTTAACCTTTCTTTGCTGCGTTACGCAATTTTTGATATGTGGTGCTTTTGCTAACATTCAGTTCTAAGTAATTTTAACTTTCTACTATGACTTTTCTTTGATCCATGAGTTATTTAGGGGTATTTTTAACCTAAGTGTGTAGGTAATTCTTTTTCCTTTTAAAAACTTAACCTGTAGCTTAATTGCGTTCTGGTCACAGAATGTGGACTATGTGGAAACCTATTATTTAAGACTTGTTTTATGGCCTGGTATGTGATTAATTTTTAAAATGTTTTCATGTTCCTGAAGAGAATGTGCTTACATACTTTGTTTCTACCATCCTACGTTTTTATTTCAATTTGTCCTGCTTTTTTTCTGCTTTATTACTTTAAAAAAAGTATCTGTGCCTTTTCCCTGCAAAGACAAGATCAGGATTTTCTTATATTGCTTATCTTCCCACTTCCCTTCAGCGTCCATACCCTTCACTGACGGGCCTCCTTCAGCCGCCATGACATCACGTTAACAATGTCTGTGTTAAGTTATTTGCTCAGTCTTCAGATACCTTTAGTGTCACCTGTGGAATTTGTTTCCATGACTCAAATAGTTCCTTCAAGATTATAGGGGCCGGGCGCGGTGGCTCAAGCCTGTAATCCTAGCTCTCTGGGAGGCCGAGGTGGGCGGATTGTTTGAGCTCAGGAGTTCGAAACCAGCCTGAGCAAGAGCGAGACCCCATCTCTACTATAAATAGAAAGAAATTAATTGGCCAACTAATATATATAGAAAAAATTAGCCGGGCATGGTGGCGCATGCCTGTAGTCCCAGCTACCCGGGAGGCTGAGGCAGCGGGATTGCTTGAACCCAGGAGTTTGAGGTTGCTGTGAGCTAGGCTGACGCCACGGCACTCACTCTAGCCTGGGCAATAAAGTGAGACTCTGTCTCAAAAAAAAAAAAAAAAAAAAAGATTATAGGGTTTTTTCCCCCCAGGGGCTGAGGGGTGTCTTTTTGTACAAACCTGAACCCTTTAATACTGTGACTTTTATTAACCTTTATTAACCTTAAATGACAGTTTAGCTGGATATAAAATTCTTAGTCAGGGGTAGTGGGTGGGCAGCATAAAAAAAATAAAATAAAATTCTTAGTTAAATTTTTTTCCCTTTGGCACTTCGGTGTATTTATTCACACAATTTGTAATATACTTACACAATTTTTTATAAGTGGTGTTTTTGTTATCATTCAGTTCTAAGTAATTTTAAATTTCTACTATGGCTTTTCTTTGATCCATGAGTTATTTTGGGGTGTATGAGCAATTACTTGTCCTTTTAAAAACTTGTAACTTAATTAGACTCTGGTCACAGGATATAGGTTGAAAAACTTTGGTAGACAAATTTGATACTTATTCCTTTTGCAAGTATTACTAATTTCTTTTTCTCTAGACTTTTAGAATGTTTTTGTTGTCTTTTGTTATTCATTATGAGATGTCTATGCGTAGGTTTTTCGTTATCTGTCATGCTTGGGATATTTTGGCCCTTTCAAACTGAGATCTTTCTGGCCAGGCACAGTGGCTTACACCTGTAATCTAAGCACTCCATCTGGGAGGCCAAGGTAGATCGCTTGAGGCCAGGAGTTCAAGACCAGCCCGTGCAACATAGCAAGACTCCATCTCTACAAAAAAATTAGCCGAGCATGGTGGTGCACACCTGTAGTCCTGGCTCGTCAGGAGACTGAGGCAGGAGGATCACTTGAGCCCAGGAGATGGAAGTGTAGTGGCTATGATGACGTCACTGTACTCTAGTTGGGGCAACAGAGGGAGACTGTGTCAAGAAGATAAAATAAAAATAAAGCTCCCTTGAACATTCTGTATGAATCTTCATGTAGATATATTTTCATTTCTCTTGAGCAAATACTAGGGATAGAATTGCTGGATCATGTGATAATTATGTAAGGTGTGAACTTTGTAAGAAACTACTAAACTCTTTTCCAAAGTAACTATGCTATTTAACACTCCCATGACCAATATATGAGACTTCTGAGTTTTTCTACATTTTTGCTAGTGTTTGGTTTTGCCAGTCTTTGATTTGGTTTTTTTTTGCTCATTGAGGGAGAATTGATCAGCATTTTATTGTCAACTTCAGGGAGATCTTTACTTACTAGATACAAGTCCTTTGTCAGCTATATGTATCGTGAATATTTTTATGCTATTAATGTTTCTGGTCATTTCAGTTTTTTAATGGTAGCTTGATGTGAAGAGATTTTAAATTTTGATAAAGTCTAATTTATCCTTTTTTTCTTTTATGAAGTTCGTACTCTTTGCCTACCCCAAAGTCATGAAATATCTTTTTGCATGTTTCTAATGCTTGTTTTAAATTCCCAGTTCGTCTGTTCCAATACAACTGATTCCAGTGTTATCTCTAATCAGTTCATCTTTCATTAAGTCATCGTGCTCCTCAGATACCCTGCTCCTTAACTTGTAGTTCACTCCTCGGGGGATTTCAGCTATTCCGTTTGCTGCTGTGTCCTGGGAGAAGAATCTAAGCCTGACCTAGTCTTGCAGCTGCAGTGAGCGCAAGGAGACCACAGTGCCAGGGTGGAGAACCCCGATGTCAGCAGCACTAGGTTCCTCACATTTATCGTGCCACGGGATTGGGCCTCTCTTTAGACCCCAGGGAGAAAGAGTGTGGGGACGGTGCCACCTGTCAGCTCAGGATCCTCCAGCCTCAGGGTCTGGTAGGGAAGGGGTGATATAGAGGCTGTAGAAGCCTGTTGGTCCCTTTTATGTCCTGCAGTTCCACGTTGCTTGCTGTGTTGCCCTGATTTTATCTCAGCAGACCCTGGTGCCATCTGCCTGGGCTGCCGACTTCCAAGCGGGGCCACTGGCCTTGGTCGTTCCAGGACCGTGTTGTGTGTGTCGGGCCCCGGGCTTGGCTCAAAGAGGCAAGAGGAGAACTCAAACCTTGTCTTCTTTTCTGCAACATCTTCCACCACTCCAAAGACCATGCCCTGCCTTTTCTCCTGGCTGTAGCAAACCCCCCACCCTACACGCACCATCTAAAACCCCCTTCCGTCTCCCTGGGAGATTGTGTTTTCCCCGTCATGACCTCGGTTTAGTGATCTTTCTGTCGCTACTTGGGAGTGACTTGAGAGGGCGGGTCTGGGAGCTGTGTGTCTTCCCTCTCTGTTAAGGGCAAGGGGTGTGTGCTCCCCGCCACCCCGCCCATGAGCCAGAGCACGGTGAATTCAAAAGAAAAAACACAGATGGGTGAGAGATGCCCTGGAGTCAGCAGTATCCTAACAGATGGACCAAGAATTTTAAATAAACATTAGAAACAGGCCAAAGAAATAAGGAAATATATTAGCAACATAAAACAGAACGAGAAAGTGGTTAACAAGTGGGAATATTCAATATGAAAACCAGCCTCATCATCTGAACCTGCGGCAACCTTTGCACACACCTTATAGCTCTCCTTTCTCCAAAAAAGGCATTCACGGCCACTGGACCTTTGCACAGACGGTTCCCTCTGCGTAGATTTCCTTCCCTCCGCTTCCGAGGAAACACTTCCAGCACGCCCTCAAGGCTGCTTCCCTGCTTCGTGGTCAAGGTGATGCTCAGTGATGGCTTGGGGTTCTGGAGTCAGGAAACTGGGGTGCTTGTCCTGATCCTTGAACTAATTGGTTCTGTGACTTTGGGCCTCAGGCTTCTCCTGGATCATTCCTAGAGTCCCTTTCAGCTCTGATGTGCTCAGCTTTGGTTAAGAGCACAAGCTGCAGACTGGGGCTGCCGCCATCCCTTCCTGGGTCAAGAACTTAATTGCTGTGTATCACTGAGCAGTTATTTTAGCTCCAAAAGCCTCAGTTTCCTTAACCTAGCATAATGGTTAAGGAGCTTGTATTTTGGAGTTGGGCAGTTTGGGCTCCAAATCCCAGCCCTGCTGCTTCACTGCTGTGTAATCTCAGGCAAGTTACTTAACCTCTCTGTGCTTTTTTTCCTCTTCTGTAAAATGGAAATGATACTAAGAGTACCTACCTCAGGGTTTAGGAGCCCAGTGAATGTTGCTATTATTCTGCTGGTGACAGTTGTTTTGCCACCATACAGACTTCTCCATTCAGTTCAATGAATTCCTTTTTTTTTTTCTTTTGTGACAGTCTCACTTTGTTGCTTGGGCTAGAGTGTTGTGGCGTAAGCCTGGCTCACAGCAACCTCAGACTCCTGGGCTCAAGTGATCCTCCTGCCTCAGCCTCCCGAGTAGCTGGTACTACAGGCATGCGCCACCATGCCCGGCTAATTTTTTCTATATATTTTTAGCTGTTCACATTCACGGCATTTTATCTTTCCAACAACCCCAAGGTGAGGGTATCTGAACCTGATTCATAGATAAGGAAGCTGAAGCTCTAGACAAAGTTACTTTCAAGCTACTCGGCCAGGACATAAGCCCAGGTCCACGTCTCCAAGGCCAAGGTCGTCCCGTCTACCCTGCCCCAGCGTCGGGGACACGCAGACGAGAAAGCTCCAAGCGTGCAGCCCCACCCGCTACACGTGTGTTCCAGCTGTCCGCCCTTGGCCACGTGCAAGATGTCTCTTGTAGGTTTTATGCGTTTGTGGGTTTTGTGATGGGCCAGCAGTCACTATAATTGAGGCAGAACAAGGGTGGGTGGGACAATTCGGGGCTCACGTGACTCAGGAGAGAGAGCCAAAGGGTCTCCGGGAGAGGGAGGAGAGTTCCAGGAGGACAGGAGGCAGCAGCGAGGAGGATTGCCTTTCAACAAGCCCCAGGCGGAAGCTGGAGGCCGAGGGTGGGGGGAGCAGTCCAGAGGGTGGCACCGGGCTGGACCCCAGCCCCCACCCCTGTGCACTCCTGAGGGTCTAGGCGTGTGGCCTCACCTCTCCCTCAGTTTCCTCACCTGCAGAAGGACTGCTCGGGTAGAGTGGGGGAGAGGACACGTGGGAAACAGGCCACCCTGGGCGAGGATCCAGCAGTGCTACTGGTGACAGTGACGTGCACGGACTTGGGGCTTAATCCTGAAGCCTTAGCCTCCTTATCTGCGATTCGGGGAGCTCATTCTCGGCTGCGTGGCGATCTTTGAAAGGCAAGAGTGAGATGATTTCTTGGTGAGACCTTCTTCTGATCTCTCTGTTCAAAACTGCAAACCCCGCTCTCCTCCCCGCCTTCTTCTCCCGTGCACTTACCACCGCCGGGCGATGTGCCGCTTTCATGCATTTCCCTGTGGTCTGCTCGCCCCACCAGCAGGGACTTGGGGTGTTCTGTTCAGCACCTGGAACAGCCCCTGGCAGATACTAGCTCCTCATTACACAGCAGTCCCACGAATGCTGATTGAATAAAATATAGGGCCTTGGGGAACAGGGGATGTCCCATCAACGCCAGCTGGAGCCTAGAGATGGAGGTTAGGGACACGGGAGAGGCTGGGACGGCTCACTCTCCAGAGCAGAGGGCTGTCCGTGAAGGCATTTGGAGACTGGAAATTTCGGGGTGGTGCTGGTTTCCTCTCTGGCCGCAGCCTGCAAGCTGCAAGGCCTACAGGCGCATAAGGCTGGCTGGGCCCGAGCACTGGGGCTTCCAAGGAGTCAAGGCCTTCGGGCCAGCAGGAAGCCGGTGGCACTGGGCTTTCCTGTTTGCTTCAGCTTTTCAAACCACGCTCACTACTCCTAAGTGGAATAAACTGTCTCAAAGAAATGGGAGCCCCAGCTCCATCCCTGCCACCCCAATGGCTAGCAGAAAAAGCACTGGGTGTGGAGCCAGGTAGATCTGGGGACCTTGGGCAAGTCACCTCACCTCTCTGAGTCCCCATTTCCTTCTGTGAAGTGGGTGCAGTGGCATTCACCCCCTGCATCGACCTCCTGGGGCTTTTGCGTAAAACCCAGTAGAAGTGTGAATTGTGACCGATCACTGCTAGACTGAGGGGCCTGGAAGGCGGAGCTCGCACCGGTAACCCCAAGCACAGGGCCAGGTGCACGGTGGGCACTGGGAACTGGTGGCCAGAGAGCTTTAAACTGAACTGATGGCAGCCTGAGTGAAGGGAGAGGCCTGAGACTGCACCGAGTAGGGCTGTTAGGCAAATCCTGCCCAAGAACCTCCTATATCTCTGCAAGTTTATAGATTCTAAGTAGAAAAGCTACTTGTGTGAAATTGGATTCTTATTTAACCACACACTTGAAACTTGTCAACCCACCATTAGCTTGTTTGCAAGACTTTTCCTCTGGCAGAAACAGCTGGCTGAGTATGAATGAGCTGACGTGGTTGCTCATGATGTAAAGGGCTGAGAAAAACTGGGAGAACTGTAGTTCTGAGGTTAGCCTCTGTGCTCCAAGGAACAGGAAGTCCAAGGCACACAACCAGTAAGAGTGACTGACTGGCTCATGTAACCGGGATTTTCAGAGGCAGGCTTCAGGCATGGCTGCATCCAGGAGCCCAAGGGATGTTGCCAAAGGCTCAGCGTCTCTGCCTCTCTCTGTTCTGCCTTCTGAGCAGTTGCTTCCTCTTCAGGATGTACACAGTCCCCCCTACCCCCTCACACCCTCACTTCACACCTCCAGGTGAGGGTCTTCCAGCTTAAGCCAGTCAGGGCCCACTTGGAGCTGGGGGCAGGATCAGTCCCGCCTAAACCAGACTGAGAGGGGGGAGGGTCGCTTCTCAAGGAAACCTTGCAGTATTGTTAGGAAGGGAAATGGATTCTGGGCGGCCAAAAATTATAGCAGACGTTCCCTCACAGTCACGGGAGGGGGCGCCGCGGAGAGCCGTGGAGACATCTGCCTTGTGCTTTACAACTCGTGAGTTTCCTTCTGGGAAGCTGACAGTGGAGGCCGAGGGGAGTTTACTCTCCCTGCTTCACAGACCGGGAAACAGCCCTTGAGCATTCAGCCAGGACAACGACCTGCAACCCTGGGCTGTCCCCACTGATCTCGGTCCCTCTGTGTAAAACCCAGGGGATCCAGCCTGGGGGGGGCGTGGCTGGACCCCCCCTTTGTGGAGGGAGTGCTCCGTCTAGGTACCGAGGTCCCTGGGGGGCCACAGTCACGAGACAGCCCCAGAGGAGCCGGTTGGGAGCCAGGAGAGCAGCCCGACGTGAGGACAGGTCACACGGGGCAGCAGCCGGGCGAGGGGTCCTCGCTGCCAAGGTGCCCCCCACCCCGCCCCACCCCACCCTCGCACGGTGGGGGCGGGGGGGGGGAGGTCACGTGGCCACACTAACATGGGCTCCCTGTGCCTGGGGCGGCTGGGGCGTTGGGTCTGCAGTGGGCGACGCAGGATGTCCTGGCACGTGACCGGGTGGGGTGGCGAGTACACTGGATGCGGAGCCAGACGGGCCTGGCCCCGCTCCCAGCTCTCCCACGCGGCTGCTGTGTGACCCTGCGCCTCCCGCCCCTTTCTGAGCCTCAGTGTTCTCTCCCGACCCAGAGCTGGTAACTCCCACCTCCCTGGAAGCGCAAGACCGGGCGGCTCGCCCCAGCATGCGGTAGGTCTCTGAGGGTTTCTCCCTTTCCCTCTTTGTAGTGTCCCGTTAATGGCGGTGTGACCTTGGCCAAGTTACTTAGCTTCTCTGTTCGCTGGGAGCAACCATAGCACCTCCCTTGTCATGTTAGTGTGGGGACTAGATAATTGATGTGTGCAAAGTGCTTAGACCAGTTCCCGGCACTGTCCTTGTCTCTGTGACTCTTGGCTAACACTTGCCGTGTGGTAGGGCCAGGTCATAGGCCTTTCGTGCATTGTTTAGTGCGCGGAACTCTCGTTCTCACAATGGCACACTGACATGGGCACTCGCTGTGATGATCGCCTTTGACTTGTGGGGAAACCGAGGCCCAGGAAGGGGGCCGGGGAGGTCTGCTGAGCTGTGTGCCCGTGGGCAGGACCCACTCCTTCACTGGCCCTGGCTCCCTGTCTGGGGGTCGCGCCGTCAGCCCTGTCCCGCTATGTCCCAGGTCACTGCGAGCATCAAATGCCTCCGTGGGCTAGCTGGAACGCTGTCAGGGAATGCGAGGAACGCCGTTATCGGGAGCGCAGCTGCACCGAGCGCTATCTCTGGGAACGTCCGTGTCCTTCCTGCTGTGACACAGGCCCCCGGGCATGCCACCCAGGCACTCTGCTTGTGCTGGCCACGGCCCAGCAGGCTACAAGTTCACTGTCCACTTCCCCACGGCCCGGAGCGCCCTCGGCCTCCTTTGATAGCGCCTGTGTGTGGCCGTCTGCGGAACGGACACATCCTCCCCGCGGGCATCAGGGTGGGACGTGGGGAGGGCTGTGGCCGGCCAGTGCCCTGCTGTGAGCTGACGCAGGGACAGTGGGAGAGGACGGGCATGTCCAGGTCACCCACCTGGCCCGAGTGAAGCCAGGTCTGGACCTGAGGTCCTCCTCTTCCCCCTACGGCTAGTCCCAAGTGATTTGCACTGCAGGGTGGGCCACAAGGTGCTGTGCAAAGACAGGGACTCGGACCCCGTCGGTCCTAGGTGTGACTCTCTCACTATGTGACCTTGGGCAAGTCCCCTCACCTCTCTGCTGTAACGTGGGGTAAGGCGAAGGCCTCCCCTGGGGGCTGCGATACAGATGTGAAGTGACATTCGGGAAGACAGCGTGGTGAGTGAGTCAGAGAGTAGCTGCCTGTGATCCACGTATCTGCAAATGCGTAACGTGCACGCGTAACGGACGTATTGCAGATGCAGCAAGCGGTGGCTTGCTTCCGGTCTTGCCCGCTGCTTTAGGAGTTTTTACTTGGTCCTGGGAGATTGAAACACCCACAAGTAAGCTCGAATTCTGGCTCGGTCACTTTCTGGCTGTGTGACCTTGGGCAAGCTACTTAACCTCTCTGTGCTTCTGTTTTGTCATCTGTCAGATGGGGATAATAATAGTGCCTACCTCGTAGATGTTTGTGGAGATTAAATTAGTTAAAACAGGTAAAGGTGGTGGGGAGCCATGGCTCATGCCTGTAATCCTAGCACTCTGGAAGGCCGATGTGGGAGGATCGCTTGAGGTCAGGAGTTTGAGACCAGCCTGAGCAAGAGCGAGACCCTGTCTCTATCAAAAACAGAAAAATTAGCCAAGCGTAGTGGCGTGCGCCTGTAGTCCCAGCTACTCGGGAGGCTGAGGCTGGAGGATCGCTTGAGCCCAGGAGTTTGAGGTTGCTGTGAGCTATGAGGACACCACTGCACTCTAGCCCAGGCAACAGAGCAGGACTCTGTCTCAAAAAGAAAAAGGTAAAGGCTATGAAAAGGTTTGCTCTTATTAAGAATACAATGACAAAATGTGTAAAATAAGGATTTTTTTAAAATAGTCTCAGTTTGAAATGTTCTCTTCAGTTGGCACAAATCACTGATGCCTGGAAGTCCGGGACGTTGGCGTCCGCGCTATGCCTCCAGCACTGCCTTGTCCTTCTGGTAATTGCCCCCAAATCCTTACTGATTAGCGGGGAGACCTAGCCTGCCTGTGTGCTGTGTGCAGCTGGGGAGGTCGTGCACCCTCTCTGTGCCTGCCTTTTCTTGAGGCGGTTGTGAGAGCAAGGTGGGACAGCGCGTCTCCTGGTACTGGGGAGGCCCCGCTGCAGGGCGTCCAGTGAAGCCAGCAGGAGGGGTTGGCCAGTCCCTCAGACACAGCCCCGCCCCTCCCCGCCCCCTTGCCGGTTCCGCTCGCAGGCTTGGCCCAGAGTGAGGTGGCCTGAGACACAGCACATTCTCTGCGGGATGGCAGAAGCCCGTGTGTCCACAATGCAGCCATTCCTGTCCCTCCTCGCCCAGTGCTCAGCCTCAGGCCACCGTGTCTCTGGGCCCCGTGTCCTCCCCAGCCTCCCTGCTACTGTCTCTCTCTCCTGCCACCGGTCCTCTGGCTTCAGTCCTCTGCACACAGAGCCGATTGGTGGCATCAAGGCTGGTGCCCCAGGGAGCCCCAGAGAAGCTCTGGCTCCAGAACCAGATCCTGGGACTTCTGCTTCCCGCTCCGCTGTGTGGCCTTGGGCAAGTGGCAGACGTCTGAGCCTCAGCGTCCTCACCTGTAAAATAGGTTGGCGACGGGGCGTGTAAGTGAGGTGGGGTGTGTAGGGGGCCGGCTCTTGACCAGGCCGTGCTCCGGCGGCAAAGCCCTTTGCGGTGGGTGCAGGCTCCCCTGCCCCCCACGTCCTGCGCGGCAACCTGCCCGCGCCTTTCTCCCCGCCCTCGGCGCTGCGCAGCCTGGCCCTGGCCTCGCGCCCCGGCTCCTCCCCGCAGGAGCATCTCTGCTCATCTCAGCCCTGCCAGCCCTCCCGCCCGCCTTGGTCCCACCCCTCCGTGGAAACTTCTGGCTGCACCTGGCCTGGGTGTTCTTGCCCTCCCTCCAAGAGGGAAAGAAAGCGGCAGCCTACCTGTGGGTTGTTTCTTCCCATGTGAAAGTGTGTGTGTGAGAGAGAGAGAAACTCAAGCGAGGGAGGGGAGAGGGAGACAGGGAGCCCCTTGACACAGAACTGGGACCTCTGTCCCTTAATGAAATGCCCTCTAAGGGGAGGAGCTCAGCGGGCAGGTGAGCCTTTGGTTTCTAGAGTCTTAGAGCTGGAAAGACCCCATGGGCCTTCCCGCCGGGCAGGTGTGTGGACACCCAGGGACAATGGCGGCGTGGCTGGTGGGCGGGGAAAGGCCCGTCCACTGTCAGCCGCTTGCCCGTCCCTGCCTGTCAGTCACCCATCCCACTTGCTCTCCCCGCCCCATAATCGCAGCTACTGGGCGACATTCACTCCACACCTCCTGTGTCCCAGGCCCTGTTTTCAGCCTCTGTGTGTAGGACGTCACCCTTACGACCACCCCGTGGCTTCTATCAGGCATGGGGAGGACATCATCTGCCCTGACCTGCCCAGCTGGCGAGGGCCGAGGCAGGACGGGACCCCAGGCAGCTTGGCTCCAGAGCCTGCCCTGCTGCTGCTGAGTGGCCTTCCCAGCCCCCTCCCTCTGACCCCACCGTCCTTCCACCCACATTCCCCGCCAGCCAGGGCCGTGGTGAGGGGGCGACACCCCTTGGTTCTCTAGAACTCTGGTAAACACTACCAATGCCCTCAGGGCCCTGGGTTCTGGGTGCTTGGGAGGAGGCTGAGGTGGAAGGATGAGGGAGGGATTTACCCAGTTGGCAGCAGGGAACATTCCAGGCCTGGGGACGCCACGTGCAGAGGTGTTGAGGCTGGGGGTGCTCAGGTGACAGCTGGCTTCTCAGAGCCCTGAGATGCAGTGGCTTGCCACCTAGCCCCCCCTCTCCTGCTGGGTTCTTCTACTTCCGTTTCCCACCAGTATGGGGCGGGAAGTCAGAGCCCAGAAGTCTGAGCCTTGCTGTATCCCCAGCACCTGGCACACGGCCCTCTAGGAAAGTCCCTCCTTGGATCTGACCTGCAGCCCACTCTGACCACCACACATTCCTTCCTAAGCCCTTCACTGAGTGGCCACTTCGTGGCAGCCATAAATAACTTCCGCCAGTGAATGAATTAAGTCCTGGCCAGCAAGGCTTGCCAGAGTCGCTGGGCTTGGTTGAGGGAGGAATTCCACGTCCTGTCCCTGTGACCCTGCAGCTGAGACATTATTGGGCTGGTCTTGAGCAAGGCACCCTTCCTAGGCAGCTGCTGCAGGAGCCTGCCAGCCCCCGCGCCGTTCCCCATGCCCACGGGGACACAGGGCTTCTCTCCGGCCCACAGCTCCTTGGAAGAGCCCAGAAGACCCAGCTCGCAGCCCAGGGGACACTGATCGTTCCCTGTGTGTGTCTCGGGAGGAGCAGCTGGGAGACACAGGGTCTCTACATTGTGAGTCCCGCCAGCTACAGGCTGGGGAGCTCAAGGTGACACTCCCTGGGTCTCACGACCGTGTTAGGCCGGGTGGCAGAGCTTTCGAGGGTGTCCTGGGAGCAGGCCCGGGAGCTGGGAGCGGGGAGGGTGCCTGGGTGAGCTGCGGGGAGACAGCTTAGCGCAGGGGTGTCCCTGGGTGGGCCCCATGTGGAAGCCTGTGCAGGGCCTGGCTTGGCTCCTGCCATCTCTGTGACCCTGGGCCGCCTCACCGCGGCCGAGTGGGCCTCCTTCCCTGGCTCTGTCTCACTCTCGCGCGTTAATGGGGGTTATTTCAGAGATGCAGGGCCGGCCCGGCCTCCCACAGCTGGGAAGTGATGGAGCCTGGGCTTGGGCCAGACTTGGTGGCTGTGCGACAGTTGACCCAGTGACTTCATTGCTGAGCCTCAGTTTCCCCATCTGTGAATGGGGCTAATAACCCCCACCCCACTCTGCCAGCATCACTGGGATGTGGTGAGGACCTGGTACAATGTGACGTAAGGAAATGCTGAGAAAGAAGTGTTTAATGGAGTGACGGGCTTAGTTTTCCTGTTATCACAGTAAGCTCAGTGGCCTCCCTGGGGTCAGGAAGAGGGGACCTCTGTTGTCACCCAGAGGGTGCCAGCATCTCCCCCTGACCTTGGGTGCTTTGTGCCTTGGCATTTGAGGTGTACCAGGAGGCAGGAAGCTTGACCAGAAAAGGCCTGGTCTAACAGACACACAGCTGTGTGTGTAGCCAGTGGAACGTTACCTCTCTGAGCCTCAGTTTCTGAATCTGTGGGATGGGAACCACAATCACTCTCATGCCTTCATGGCATGTGCTAAGGGACCCAAGAGAGACTGGGGGCAGCCGTGGAAGGAGAAAGGCCCCCCCTTGCAGGCAGCAGCTCCTCCGCCCCAGCTGGGCTGTGCTGACTCTCAGATGACTGCTGGCTGCAGGCCAACGCCTGGCAGAGCTCGACTGACGCCTCCCTGCCCCGCTGCAGGGCTGGTGCCATCCAGTTCTGAGCAGTGCAGGGCAGGGGTAAGGGCATGAGCTGGGGAGGCCAGCAGATTTGGGTTCCAATCCTGACTCTACCACTGCACCTCTGAGCTTCTGTTTCCTTATTTGCAAACGAGTATGCTAGTACCTAGCTCAAAGGGGCCCAGCACACAGTAGGTGCTCAATAAGAGCAGTTACTTTTATTCTGGATGTGGGTGCATCACTCTGGCTGGGGTCAGTGCCAACTCAGATTCCTGGGCTTGTAAATGGGCTGGAGCCACTGCAGCTGTTAGGGAAAAACCTACTGTGGCCCCAGCCAGGGGGGTCCCTTCCTTCTGTGCTTTCACCCACCAAGGTGCCTGGGACAATGCCTGGCACATAGTAGGTGCTTTGTCTACACTGGCTGGTCAGTAATCTCCAGGCAGAGACTGTGTCTGTCCTATTCCATATTGTTTCCTTAGATCCTAGAATAGAGCCCGGTACACAGTAGTAAATGTTTAGAAGTGAGGAATAAATTAAAAAGTTGAATGAGGCCGGGTACAGTGCTTACACCTGTAATCCTAGCACTTTGGGAGGCCAAGGCAGGAGGATTGCTTGAGCCCAGGAATTCCAGACCAGCCTAGGCAACACAGTGAGACCCCACCTCTACAAAATTAAAAATTAAAAAATTAGCCACACTGGGCACGATGGCTTATGCCTGTAATCCTAGCACTCTGGGAGGCCAAGGGAGGAGGATCACTTGAGCCTAGGAGTTCAAGACCAGCCTGAGCAAGAGTGAGACCCTGTCTCTACTAAAAATAGAAAAATGAGCTCGGTATAATGGCACACACCTGTAGTTCCAGCCACTGGGGAGGCTGAGGTGGGAGGATTGCTTGAGCCCAGGCGTTCGAGGTTACACTGAGCTATGATCAAGCCACTGTACTCCAGCTTGGGTGACAGAAGGAGACCCCATCTCTTAAAAAAAGAAAGTCGAGTGCACAAGCATGAGGCCCTCCCACCAGGACTCAGCTGGAGGAGGGGCGTGTCACGGGCTGACCCCCCCATTTCTTCCCTCCCGACTAATCTGCAAAGATTAACTCGGAGATAAAGCAGGTCACTGCCACTGACCCAGGGCTTTGGAGCCAGCATCCAAGGCCAGTGAGACGGGGTGTGTATAGGGTCCCGTGGCCATTCCTGGGGGTCCTCTTTGTCCCAAGATGGCCTTTCTGTACCCCAGCCTGGATGTGGTCCTCACGACGGGCTTCAGCCTCCTCCTGCTGGGGGTGGCCCTGGGGCTGCTGTGCTTCTTCACCTGCCGCCTGGCCAGGCCACTCAGGTAGGAGGACTTGCCTGACCCCACTCCTTCCCTGCCCCAGGCTCCTCTGGCCTCTGTTTGTTCCGGTGGGGTAGAGCAAATGGGGGTGCTACTGATCTCGCCTACCCTTCATGGAGAGGAGACTGAGGCCGGGAGAGGTCGAGCCCTGGAGTCAGCCTGGGTTGGAACAGCTCTTGGTCGCAGAGCAGCCAGCCCCTCTGCTCAGTTTCCCAAGCTATGAAACGAGGGCCGATAATACTTGTTGTAAGATCGTGGATGTAAACAGCCGCAGTGGGGTGCAATGTGAGTGCCCAAGAAACGATACAGACTGTGTCCTATTAGTCTGTCACTTGCCCCGGAGCTTTTGAGAGCTAGGCCAAGGCTGGCTGTTTGTTGACTCCAAGGCGCTCCTGTGCCTTCTGCCCCAGGTTGTTGAGTCAGTGTGCAGGGCCAAGGCCTGGCCCCTCTGCCCCCTCCCCCGGCCTGCCAAGTAGCTAGCTGCTCCTTCTCCAGAGCCAGAGCCCGGCCAGGGCTCCTGCACACTTGTCATAAATAATCAGGCCACGTAGCCGGGAGCCTGGCAGAGAGGTCTGGCTGGGAGGTGGGGGGGTGCCAATGGGGCTGGCACACACCCCAGGCCCCATTCCAAGCTGGTAGAGCATTGGCAGAGGATGGTGGGCAGCCAGGGCCCCTGCAGCCCCAGACTGGGCCCCGCGGAGCGCGTCACCCAGGCCTGCCAGGGGGTAACCCTGGGAGCCTTGGGGTGGGGGAGGGGTTTGAGAGGCAGAGCTGGCAGGGAGGCTGGGCCTTAGAGGGGTCCCCTCCCTGTCCTGGGCAGAGGCAATGGGAAAAGGCACCTGTCGCTGGGGCAGACCCATCTCAATGCTTGTCCCTGGGACCAAAATTCAGAGCATCCAGGCCTGAACCATCGGCATTTACAGAGCAGCTACTGTGTGCACGGGGTTGAGGCTACAGAGATGGCTAAGATGGTGTTGACTGTCACCAAGCTTCAGTCTCATCTGTGTTGGACCCTAGGTGCGGAGAGTGGAGTAAGGTCTCTGTGTCAGTGTGATACACTGTCATGAACTCTCAGCTCTTGTTTTGTTTATTCATTTTCTCCTTCATCCGTGCTCCCTGCCCCGCACTAACATACCCATGGCTCCCCTAAAGGTGCCCATGCTAATGTATTTAAATGTCTTTAAATTTGTGTGTGTCCTTCCTTGTAAGTTACGCAGCGCAGCGTTCTGTTGTGGGCGCGGTCTGCGTTTCCATACAGGAGGCTGCGTTTCAGTCTTCTGATGCCTCACTCAGTCCATATCTTTAGGTTCTGTCCATGCTGCTGTTTTGACGTCTATTCTAGTTTTTTTTTGGAGACAGAGTCTCATTCTATTGCCCGGGCTAGAGTGCCGTGGCATCAGCCTAGCTCACAGCAACCTCAAACTCCTGGGCTCAGGCGATTCCCCTGTCTCAGCCTCCCAGGTAGCTGGGACCATAGGTATGCATCCCCATTGCTGGCTAATTTTTTCTATTTTTAGTAGAAACGGGGTCTTGCTCTTGCTCAGGCTGGTCTCAAACTCCTGAGCTCAAGCAATCCTCCTGCCTTGGCCTCTATTCTAGTTTTGATACCACTGCCACAAGACATGCCCTCCACCCTTTGCTAATACCTTCCCCTCACTATGGACCGAGAGGTCGCCTGCAGCGCCTCATAATCATAAAACCAGCATTAAAGAGCCAAAAGTTTCTCCAGTAAGTATGATGGTTTCCATAGGGTTTTGGTGTAAAGGCCTTATCAGGTTAAAGAAGCGCTTTTCAGTACCTGGTTTTCTGCAGGCTTTTGTCATACAGTTGTCTATGTCCCCATTGCCTCCCCCTAGATGTCTCGCCAAGTTTTATCAAGGCTTTAACTGTCACCTGTGCGCCTGACTCCTGGGTTTATCTCTCTAACCAAGACCTCTCCCAGAGGCCAGACTCACATATCCAACTGCCTGCTTGATGTTCCCGCTTCTAAAAGATGCCTCAACTCAACACATCTAAAACCAAGTTCCCAATTCACCTCACACCTCAAAATGCCACCCCAAAGGCTGCTTTTTTCTTAAGATCGAGAACAGGGCAGGGATGTCCACTTCTGGCACCCAGATCAATAAGCAGGACACTTCACCGGCACCTCAGAGATCTCCACACCCCCCGGGTGGGGGTCCTCACCCGTCTTCTGACACCCTAGGTTAGTGTTCTCCCATCTGTCGCTGGAATCACGTAAGCGCCCTTGGGTCTGGCTTGCTCTGCTCAGCCTTGCCTTGCTGAGGTTTGCTCATGTTGGGTGGAGTTGCAGGTCCCGCTCAGTGCTGTGGGGTTGTGTGCTGTGGGCACGGTGGGTCTACCCAGCCTGCTGCACGTGGGTGCGGTTAGGGAGCCCTGGTGAACAGGGCTGGTGGGCACGCTGTGTCGGAGAGGAGCGGGCGGGGGGCACAGGTAGGATGCGCAGCTTTGGATCCGCCAGCCTTCCGGGGCAGCCGGCATGTGCCTCTGCAGGAACAGCCTCGCTAACACCTGCACTGTCTGCACACGCAGAGGAGGAAGAAGTTCGGATGATTCTTCCCTTCCCCCTACCTCCTTCCTCAGCGCCCTGGCTTCCGCCCGCTGTAAATATTTACTGTGCCAAGCGTGGACAGTACCGAGACTGCCCAGGCAAAGTCCCTGCTCTCAGAAGCTCCCAGTGTGTTGGCTGAGAGGGACCAGGGGAGAATTATTGCTTTCAGAACAGGGAGGGACACGCAGTGATTGACGTGGCATGTTCAGAGGCAGTACATGGGAATGAGGGACCATCCTGGAGGCTTCCTGAAAGAGGTGACTTCAGTTTTTAAGTGATTTTAAATAATACCTTAGTGTGTTAATAGTACTGTTAATATTTAATAACATTTTTCTGATTTTAGGATTTGCTTATAGAAAGAAATCTTTGGAAACCAAAGGGGAATAAAAAAACTTAGAAATCATCTGAAATTCCACCCCTCAGTTAAAAGTGGGGTTAGATGTTAGATGTATGATATTTTCCTTCCAATTTTCACTTCGTGTCCCCCAGCCCCCACTCTAGGCCGGGCCTGGGGCGCGGGGGTGCAGCTTGCACGTTTTTAAGATTGAATCAAGATCTCCTTTTCCAGTGGTACTAGTTTCTTTTTTTTTTCTTTCAAAACATTTTTTATTCTGTTTGTCATCGGCATAGTTGTACTAGCACGATTTCTTATCTATTGCAACACGTTTTTGATGAGAAAGTGGGTATTACTGCCATTTCCCACAACAAATGGAACCATTATTTATTACCAGGGAAACTCTTGCTGTGCAAAATTGTTCAGCTTCCAGTAAGGCTCATACACAACAGGGTTACTACAGTTCTCAGCTGCCAGCGGGGTTGTCCCTTGCGATGCTAACAGGATGACTGCAACTTAAAAACATCCTCCGTGCTCCTTATAGGCAATGTGAAAAACTCAAAAAAATTAAAAAAAGAGGAAACAATCATTCAGAGAAAACCACAGTTAATGTGTCAGTGCATTTCCTTCCAGCCTTTTTTAAAATATAACATTGTTTAAGTATTACAAAGGCAATGCTGTGTCCCAACACAGAAGACAACTTGTGAAATGCGGAAAAGATAATGAAAAAAATCAGAGTCATCTGTGACATGATGAAATGGCCACCCTTACCAGCCAGTCCCTTCCCGTATGTGCCTCTTGCCGTTTTTATACCTCTTACCACAAATGACAAGCTATAGAGGAGAATGTAGCAAATGCATGTGTCCTGTAAGGGCAAATGACCCTGTACGAAAGGATGAGCTCTTGGTTTTGTCCCTGATGTGCTCGGGACACAGATAATTAAAAAGGCCGAAGACTAGTGTTCTAGACAGGGCTTGTTAAGATGTGGTCCGTGAGGCAACAGCCCGGGCATCTCCCGGGAGCTTATCAGAAATACCATGGGAAACTGGGGATAAGCCCGAGAGGAGCCCGTGCAGAGATGCTGATGCTGCAGTTGGAGAAGCAATGTACAGTGCTTGGACTCGGAGCTGGGCTTTGGATGGATTGAAAGCGGGAGTTCATTTGGGAAATGGGAGGGGACTACTCTGCAGCATGGAGTGATCGATTCTTACACAACCTTCTGTGTGATCAAGCTTCCTAAGAGAGGAACCACCTAGGTTTGGCAACCCAGTGTCTAGCCCCATGCTTGGTCTATAATAAGTGCACAACAAATACTTGTTGAATGAACCAAGGAATGAATAAGTGCATGAAAAATGATCTCTGGAGCTGTGCCCCACCTGTCTTTTTTTTTCTTTTTGATTTCTAGGATCGGAACATCAGTTAACATCTGACCACTGCCAGCACACCCCCTCCCACCTACGTCAGTCACATCTCTGGGCTCCAGAGACGAAGCAGGTCTTGGGTGCACCATGATTTCAGCATTCTTAGTACTGGCCATTGGCACCTGCCTTGCCAACTCCTTAGTGCCAGGTAGGATTGGGGGCACAGGTGGAGGGAGGAGTAGACCTGGTACAGGTGGAGTAGGATGAGGGCAGTGTCTGCGTTCAAAGTCATAGAACCATCAAAGTATTTAAGAGCTGAAAACAGTGTTCAGAGCAGGAAATCTAGCTCTGTTACTACATGTGTTAGTGTTTATAACTTATTCCATTTTCCCTTTATATTGTCCTGTTCTTTCACTGGGGTTTCTATTTTTCTCTTTTATCTCTAATAATCTAAAATATAACTAATTCTGGAGTCTCTTCCAAGTCTTGGTTGCTAAGTCTCCTGTTGGCGTTATCTGCCTACTGTCCCTCATGGCAGCACATTTTCTTATAGTTTGTAGTTCTTGCTTGTGAACGAACTCTTCTGCAGTGGGAATTTGCTTTGCTTTTCTGGTGGAGACTCACGTGGAGGTGTCCCTGCAGTGGAGTGAGGTGTGTGATTCTTCAGGGCCCTAGGGGTTCAACTGATTCTATACACGTTTTTATGTTAATTTCTCAGTTTACAATTCTTACACTGTGAATCCAGACCCCCACTTAGAGCTGGCTCAGATTTGGGCCTGTCTTCCCCGTCCCTCCTGTAGCGCCAAAGCGAAATGTGCGCACTGAAACACATTCCGCCTGAAACACCTTCCACCTACCCCCGCCTCTGTGCTGACGTCCGAGCTTCCTGCGCATGGGCTACTGTGTACCCCACTGGTTTGGGCTTCTCTCTTAAATTTTACCTCCTGGGGATGTTCCTTCCCTCTTTTCTTCCTTTTTCAAACTCTCTGCTGTTTTTAATTGTTTGTTTTCAGCACTTTGGTATCTGTAGTCAGAGAGGGGGCACCCTCTTCCGCTCAAGCTGTCACATGGCTGGAAGTCCCCATCTGCCTTCCCCGAGCCTCAAGTTCTCCATCTATCTAGTGGAGATAATAATTCCTTCTCCTTAGGGCTCCCGTGAGAATTGCATGGGACAGTCACAGTGGCTGGCAAGGAGTGGGTGCTCAATGAATGTTGGTCTCTTCTCTTAGGAAGACTATAGTTCAATACATGAGATTGGGGTGCAGGGGGGGACTGACCCAGCAAGCCAGTAGCCGAGGTGGGACAGACCTGAGCTGCAGGACTCTCCTCTGAGATCCCACGAGGCCTTCCTGTGTGCATCTTTGGGGACCCCAGGTCACTCTGGGATGGGGCCCCTCCTTTCTCAGCACACACAACCCACTTGGGTAAAAGTTCATCTGATGGATGAAAAGAGAAAAGATGAAAGCGACAAAATGAAAAACCTTCAACTATTCAGCAATTCAACTTTGTGTACCTGTTTCATTTTAGCTATTCTGCTGAGTGTGTAGTAGTAGTATGTTGTTTTCTTTTTATTTTTTTAAATTAGGTATAACTTACCTAAAGGGTAACGAAGAGCACAAATCTTAAATGGATAGCATGATGAATTTTTACATAAATTTGTACGCTTTCTAGTAATGGGACATCAGTAGCCTTCCGTGTGCCCCTTCCAACCAAACCCCATGCCCTGCCAACAGAAATGGGCCAGGCTTACTCCTGCCACCATAAACTCATTTTGTCTGCTTTGAACTTGAACTTGAGATGAATGAATCATACAGTCTGTACTGATAAGCACTCTTTCCACCTAGCATTAGCTCGTGAGCATTTGCGCGTGTCTTCTAATAGTCTACAAAACAGTGGCCTCCTGGTATTCAGGAGCCATTGTTGCTTAAACCAGTCCTCTAGTAAGGAAGTCAGTTTGGAGACAGGCCCTGGGCGACTCTAGTGAAAAAGACAAGGACGCTGCCCTCACCGGACCCCCAGTCTAGCAGGGAGCAAGGGCCTGGGGAGACTGGTGGCAGAGCCGTGCTGGGAAAGGTTACAAGTGCAAGCAGAGAGCTGGCAGCCTGCCAGGGTGGGGGCGGGGCAGGGGGTCAGGATGGGCAGAAGTTCTCCACTGCCCAAATGGCCAAAGAGGCCCCCTGGCCACAGGCGCTGCGGTGTGCTTTGAATGAGGTGGGAAGGAGACTGGAACCAGGCTGGGCCCGTGGAACCTCTGAGTAAAGCCCTCTGCCCAAGCCACCTGCCCAAGCTTTATCTGCTGTCATCCTCTAACTGCCTGTGGGCAGCCGATGGTCTCCCGTTTCCCTGGGGCAGAAACCGGTGCGAGGAACTTCCCTCAAGGCAGTGGGCTAGACAGCAGGGCCCGGGCGCTCCAGGTTCCCAGCTGGGGGTGCTGCCTGTGAGGTCTGAAAGCGGTGCCCTCAGCAGACGGTTCCAGAAGTGACAGGTGGAGCTGGGGCTGCCGGGGTGACAACAGCGGGCTGAGTGTTTGGAGTGGGGGTGACGGCGGGGCGAGGGCCATGGGCTGTGCCCGCTGCCGAGGCTAGAGGTGGAGCACAGCCTCCTGCTGCTCCTCGAGTCCTCTCAGAGGCAGGGGCACAGCACTGGGAGCCTGCAGGTTTCCCTTGCTTCCCCTGCAGCTCTACTCCTGGTTTCTTCATGCCCTAACGTGGCGCAGTGGTCCCCGCTGCTAAGGCTGCCGGGAGTGTTACAGGAGATGCCGTGTGTGGGGAGCGCTTGGCACGTTGCCCAGAACCGTGCGTGTGTAAGAAAGGAGACCCGTTCTCGTCACCCACGGCTGTCCTGAGAGCCCAGCGTGGGTCTGAGCTGGGTCAGACGATGAGGATGTGTCCCCAGCCCATGAACGTGCCACATGGCCATAGACACCCCCCTGACCTCAGTCTTTCCTTCAGCGCAGGGGGAGGCATTGAGAGAGGAACTCCCTGAGCAGCTCCTGTCTTTAGGCTTCTGTGTTCCCAAGCAGGGGTGATAGGGGACCCAAGCACAGACAGAAACCCCGCTGGCAGTGGGAAGGACACTGGCCCTCATGGTCAGGATCCTGGGCCTCTGCTTGGAAGAAAAATGGATCCCAGCCCTGGAGATAGGACCGTGGGTAGGCAGGGGCGACTGTTGACCCTCTGCTGTGGGTCAGGTGTGTCAACTGCCTTATCCAATCCAGCCCTTATATAGCGACCCTGAGAAGATGGTACAGACCCCATTTGACAGGGGAGGAGACTGAGGCCCAGGGAAGCACGTACCTAGAGTCACCCAGCTGGCACTTGGCACAGCTGGGGTTTGAATTGAGATCTGTCTGGCGCTAAAGCTATGGACTGATTGCTGGACACGAGTGAGAGAGAGAGAGAGAGAGAGAAGTGTTTCTATTTCTCATTTTATCTCAGAACCTTATGGCGCTGTCCAAATGGGTTTTCATCAGTGAATGAGTCAAAAGTGATGGATGAGGGATTAGAGACCGAGAGTGTCCTTGATGATTGATCCTAACAGGGGTGAGATTTGTGGCTACTTTAAATTTGATACATTAAACAAAAGGCAAGTTTTGCTTTCCAGCGAAGCTATTAACTCTGCCACCAAGTCAGATTCCTGCTGAGCTCGCTGTAATGAATAAGCCAAGCAGAGTTGATAATTGATAGCTGGCTACATCTGGGACTCCCGCCGCTGGAAGCAGCTTGTTCTGTTGAGCAGGTTAAACATTACCCTCCTTGTGCCAGCACAGTTCCCTTACTGCCCCAGCAGATCGTCTCTCGACTGGGTGGAAGGAAAGGCCGTGCGTTTTGGAGGGAAGCCCAGCTCTGCCTGTTGTCTAGCAGCACCGTGTGGTCTTGGGTGGGTCCCTTGTTGTCACAGAGCCTTGGTTGCTTCATTCTGATACCTGGGAGAAGACCCTGGCTTGTGGGGAGGATTTGACTGGCACAAGTGTATAAACCACAAGGTGTGTTGTTCGAGGTGGGCAGGTGCTGCTCCCTCCTCCAAGTTCAAGCATTCCGGCCTCCGAGATGCAGGGCTGGGGATGGGACGCCACCCTCCCCTCCTGCCAGTGACTCTGCCCCTCTCTGCACAGAGAAAGAGAAAGACCCCAAGTACTGGCGAGACCAAGCTCAGCAGACCCTGAAACATGCCCTGGGGCTTCAGAAGCTCAACACCAACGTGGCCAAGAATGTCATCATGTTCTTGGGAGATGGTAAGGCCCGAGGGGCGCTGAGCAGGGCACCGAGGTGGCAGGGAGCCCAGGGCACCAGGCTGAAGGGCTGTGTTGATGAGGCTGGGGCTCTGGGGGGAGGGTGTTAAAGAAGATGGGGGGGCAGCCTGTGGACCCTAGAGGTCTGGTCTGCCAGATGTCCCCTAAGGGTCTGGGGAGAGAAGGGAGAAAGGGGCCACCTGTCACACTTTGAGAACCACACTCTGCTGCCACTGCCCCAGCCTGCCTTGGCACCAAACCAGAGGGCTCTGGGTACCCGAGAAGGCTGACTGGAGAGGTAGGCAGCCTCAGACACTGAGGTCCCCACTCCCCACTGCAGGGATGGGCGTCTCCACGGTGACAGCCGCCCGCATCCTCAAGGGCCAGCTCCACCACAACCCTGGGGAAGAGACCAAGCTGGAGATGGACAAGTTCCCCTTCGTGGCCCTCTCCAAGGTGAGCCCCAGCCCCAAGCCCGCCTGGCCCAAGCTCCCCACCTCTCAACTTGGCAGATGGAGCAAGGGACAGGGCATTGGTCCCGCCGGACCCTTGCATAAGCCCTGTGCTGGCCCTGGCACGGCTGCCAGACCTCCTGGTCCCCGAGGCCCCACTGTGAAACCAGGAGGGCAACAGCTACCCCCCCACCAAGACTAATTTTAAGGCCTTTAACTCATTGATTTAAAAATCTTTTTACTGAAGTGTAGCATACATAGAAAAAAGTGCACAAGTGTGTACGGCTTGAATTCTCACAAACTGTATCAGGTCTAGCAACTGGACGTCACAGCAACCAGAAGTCCCCTCGAGTCCCCTTCCAGTCCCTGGATCCATCCCCACTGAGAGTAGCTACCATCCTGACTTTTAACACCATAGATTAGCTGCACCTGATTTTGTATTTCATGCAAACAGAATCATGCAACGCACAGTCGGCCCTCGGTATCTGTGGGGGACCGAATCCAGGACCTGCCGAGGACAGATACCAAAATCCATGGATGCTCAAGTCCCTGATATAAAGTGGTGTATTTGCATATAACCTGTGCACACCCTCCCGTGAACTTTAAATCATCTCTAGCTTACTTACAAGACCTCATACGGTATAAATACTGTGTGAACAGCTGTTACACTCTATTTTTAAAGGAATTAATAACAAGAAAATAAATCTGTACATGTTCAGTACAGATGCAAGTTTTCCCCCAACTATTTTATTTTTTAGAGATAGGGTCTCTCTCTGTCACCTGGGCTAGAGTGCCGTGGCGTCAGCCTAGCTCACAGCAACCTCAAACTGCTGGGCTCAAGTGATCCGCCTGCCTCAGCCTGCCTAGTAGCTGGGACTACAGGCACGTGCCACCATGCCCGGCTAATTTTTCTTTCTTTTGTTTTTTTGTAGAGACGGGGGTCTTGCTATGCTTAGGCCGGTTTTGAACTCCTGGCCTCAGGTGATCCTCTGGCTTCGGCCTCTCAAAGTGCTGGGATAACAGGCATGAGCCACCGCACCCAGCCTTTCCCTAATATTTTCAGTCTTTGGTTGGTTGAATCCGTGGGTGCAGAATCCGCAGATATGGAGCCCATGGAGGGCCAACTATATACTCTTTCACATGCAGTTCTAGTTCTTTATTCTCTTCCAAGGCGATTCATGAACTTAATTAGGTTATCGCACCTCCGGGATGTTTTGGTTTTGGTTCCAGATCACTAAAAAGAGCAGATATTGCAATGAAGTGAGTTACACAAATGTTTTGGTTTCCCAGTGCATATACAAATAGTGTTTACATTATATTATAGTCTCTTAAGTGTGCAATAGCATTGTGTCTAAGAAATGTACATACCTTAATCGGAACATACTCCATTGCTAAAAAATGCTACAGCAGTGAGCACATGCTATTGGAAAAAATGGCACTGATAGGCTTGCTCGACACAGGGTTGCCAGAAACCTTCAATTTGTAAAAAATGCAGTATCTGCGAAGTGCAGTAAAGCAAAGTGTGATAAAAGGAGGTGTGCCCGTACCGACGTGAGTTGTTCAACGCAGTGCACACTAGTGGTAGCTGGTGGTGGTGGTGTGTAATGACCTCCAGACACTCCGGGTCAGGCCCCGGCTCACTTCTGGGGGAACAGCAGAGACTGCTGTGCTTTCTGTGCCTTGGAGGTGCTCTTAGGCTGCTGGGGAAGGGAGATAGGAAAATAGTTTCAGGGTCTCGAGGTTTGAATGGACAAGTAGCCATAGGAGAGGAGAGGAGTCAACAGGGCCTCTAAGTCCTGGCCTATTTCCTGCGCTGCCTTCTGCCTCCCCTGCCCTCCCTGACCCCCAGCCCCACACTCCATCAAGAACTCTCCCCTCCCCCCACCGTCTCCAGGACTCACTGCTCCCCCGCCCCTTGCTGGCTCCTGCAGCCCCAGACCCCAAGACAGACCACCGCTGGCCCTGCCTGGCCCCCACTGCTCTGCCAGCCCCTTCTCCATACCTTGGAGAGCTGGGGTCCTGCCCCGCCCTGCCAGGGCACAGGGAATGGCAGCAGGAAGCAGGCAGCTAGGTGACCCTGCGGCTTGGCCTGGGGGTGTAGTGGGCTTAGCCCAGGCTGCAGGGGACCTCTCTGTGACCCTTGCGCCCCAGTCCCCGTGGTGTGAGTGGAGGGGGTGGGCAGCAGCCTGGTCAGGACCTGACCATCTCTTGACCCTCTTCCCCCACCTGCAGACGTACAACACCAACGCCCAGGTCCCTGACAGCGCGGGTACGGCCACCGCCTACCTGTGTGGAGTGAAGGCCAACGAGGGCACCGTGGGGGTGAGCGCGGCCACCGAGCGCACGCGGTGCAACACCACCCAGGGGAATGAGGTCACCTCCATCCTGCGCTGGGCCAAGGACGCTGGTGAGTGGGGCTTTGGGGCAGAGCCTGGGCTCAGCTCTGGGGCCTCTCTGGGCCTCAGTTTTTCCAACTGTACAATGAGGAAAGGGTAGCAAAAGATTCCCCCTGGGGCTCCCAGCTCTGACCTGGGCATCTGTGAAATGTTCATGGGATCCCTCCCATGACACGGAGCCTGGTGGTCCAGGACTTGCTCAGTTGTAGGTTCTGATCTCTGTTTATTTCTCTGAGTCTCTTCATTTCACTATAAAACAAGCGTCAGAATGTAGCCCCTCATAGATTTGGGGAGATGAGGGTGAAGACCTAGCCCAGCACCAGGCCTGTGGGGTTTAGGAAATGTCTCCTCCTTTTCCCTTCCTGAAATTGGGAGGCCTGGCCCACGCCCCCGGGAACTTTGGCATTGGGGGACGAGGCTGACAGATACACAGGTGGCAGACATAGGTGGCGGGACCACACTCCACCTGCGATCCCTTGTGAGGGGCCCCTGGAGGGCTGGGTGGGGCCCTCGACAAGGGGAGGACTCGGCCCAGCTGCTCACCCCCGGGGTGGGGAGAGGTCACAGGGGCGGAGTGTCCCCGTCAGGCTGTTTGGAAGCCACCCCCTCCTGACACAGATGGGGAGACTGAGGCCTGGGCTAGCAGTGGAACTGACAGGAGGCCAGTCTTGTGCTGGCGGGGGGCAAGAAGGCAGCTGGGACCCCCCATCTGCAGACGAGCCAACCCGTCCTCTCCCGCACCCCAGGGAAATCTGTGGGCATCGTGACCACCACGAGAGTGAACCACGCCACGCCCAGTGCTGCCTACGCCCACTCGGCTGACCGGGACTGGTACTCGGACAACGAGATGCCCCCAGAGGCCCTGAGCCAGGGCTGCAAGGACATCGCCTACCAGCTCATGCACAACATCAGGGACATTGACGTGAGTGCCGGGTGTGGCCAGGGCGGGGCGCGTGTGTGGGGCCGGCCCCGTGCTGGGCAGGAGGCCTCAGGCCCCGGCTGGCCCGGGACATGCTGCCAGGCCTGCTGCCCTCACACCGGGGATTGCGGTGGGGCAGGCGGGCACTGGAGGGTTTCTCTGTGGCGGGGCTGCGGGGCAAACCCTCTTGTGGCCTCCCCCACACACCAAGAGCCAAGCACCCAGAGATTATTCCATAAACTGGAACCTGGCGCTGTGCCCTACCCCCACCCCCAACAAGACAAGCAGGGAGCCAGTGGCCATCTGTGGGGGAGGACCCGCCCTGCATGCTCACACGTGCGCGGACAGACAGGCATGCGCTAGCGGTGCGACCTTGGGTCAGTTCTGGAACCCCTCTGAGCTTTCCCTTCCCCAGCCATTTTTTTTTTTTTCTTGCTCACAGCAACCTCAAACTCCTAGGCTCAAGCAATCTTTCTGCGTCAGCCTCCTGAGTAGCTAGGACTACAGGCATGTGCCACCATGCCTGGCTAATTTTTTCTATATATATTAATTGGCCAATTAATTTCTTTCTATTTATAGTAGAGACGAGGTCTCGCTCTTGCTCAGGCTGGTTTCGAACTCCTGACCTCGAGCAATCCGCCCGTCTCGGCCTCCCAGAGTGCTAGGATTACAGGCATGAGCCACCGCGCCCGGCCTTCCTCAGCCCTTTGTGAGCTGTGCCTGCCACACTCGGCCGCTGTAACGACATTAGACAGTGCCTGCAGAGCCGCACAGGGCCTGCACCTAGCGAGTGCTCGGAAAGCGGTGGCAGCCTTTGTGTGTAGCCATGTCCTCGCCCCGAAACAGGCGTCACCATACAGAGCAGGCAGACGTCGTCCTAATGCTCGCACAGACCCTACTCTCTGTTCTTGAGTGAGCGCCTCTGGCTTGTTCCTTTTCAGGCTTTGATCCCCATGGATCCCCATGGGCTGGACAGCTGGTCTGGGGGACCTCAGCCCCTCGAGTCTGGAAAAGGGTCCAGGGGACTCAGACATCCCCAGGCCACAGCTGCCCCATCACCGGACAAACTCACCTGCCCTCTGATTCCCGGGTGCCGCCCGGCCCCTCCCCCAACCCACATCTGCCCTTCTCCGGGCTGGGCCAGGTGCCCTCCCAGGACGCAGTCCTGTCAAGCCCTCTAGGCGGGCACACATCTGAGACAATGAGCTCCCCTCTTGGCTTCGCCTCCACCCACTACCCGGCCTGGAGCGAGTCCCTTCCCCTCCCTGAGCCTCAGTTTCCCCACATGCCCTGCAAGGACAGAGAGCCACACCTGCCTCCTCCTGGGGCCACTGGAGGCCACGATGAGGTCATGGTCGTGAGAACATTTGTTGTGCGAGCGCAGGGTGTAATTACCGGCTGCTCTTTAGAGGGCTTTGGCAGGAGCGGCCTGGGATGGGGGACAGGAGCTTAAGGGAGAATGGAGGGGAGGGAAGATGTGTCAGGAGGGGGTGGGAGGTGAGGAGGGGCGTCCACGGGGCCCTGGTGGGGCTGGGACCACAAGCCAGGGAGTGAGTGCAGAGGGAGGACCTGTGTGGGGACCTTGCTTTCCCAGCCGCTCTGTCCCTCCACCACCGCCCCGAAGCCCCCCAGTCCCCAGGCTGCACATGAAACAAAAATCCCAGTGTCCTCCCTGAAAATAAATATCTGTTGCTTTAAAAAAAAGAAAGAAAGAAAGACACAAACCCAAACCCCAAAGCCAAACAGCAAGTCTGTTATTTGGGGAGTTTAATGAGCCCGTGTGAAGTCCCCGCTGGGGCTGGAAACGATGAGGCTCCAGGCAAGAAGATTGGGGGCTTCGTTTTCCACTCGGGAGATGCCAAGGGGTCAGGTTCTGTGGGAACTGGGGGGGCAGGGACCCGTGACCTGGGGTCCCCTTCTCCTGCCCCGCCCCCAGAGCTGCTGGCTGCAGCGGGGGGTGAGGACCTGGCCTCTCAGGAAAGGTTTTTCCCTGCTTCTGCCTGCAGGAGTCCCTCCCCCTGGCAGCCGCCCCCGGTGCGGGATGGCGCTGGATGACTGCGCTTCCTCCTGTGCCAGTCCTGGGTGGGCGCTAGTCCCATTTTATAGATGGGGAAACTGAGGTCGGAGAGTTCAGGTGGCAGGCCATTGGTGTCAGTAAGCGATAGTCAGGGTTCAAATCCAATTCCGACCTCAGAGCCCCTGGCCTCTCCGGGACTCGGTGACCCAGGCTGGTCCCGGGTCCCTGCCCTGCCCTACCTCTTCTGCCGTCCTGGACTCCTGGCTCCCTCTCGCCCCCACAGAACCTGCCTTCTAGGTGGGAGACAGTGTGGAGGGCAGAGTGGGGGTCTGTGAGACGCCTGGGACGGAGGCTCCAGGGCAGCCTTGGCCGGGCTCTGCTCTCCCAAGGTGTCCGCCAGGGGCCGCGGCCTGGGCTGGCGCCCGCGGTGACAGCAGGACACTAGTGTGGTGGTCACCACGGGCGGCTGCTGTTATGCTCTTGGCCCCTGTTTTAAAAATAGTCAGGACTTCAAACATGGACTCCCAAGGAAAACAAACATCCCGCGTCCGTCTGCCCGCGCGCACCAGCCGCGTGGGTAAAATTAGCCGGGTGGTGACTGCACGGCCTCGAGGCCCGGCCCGCTGTTTGCCCGGGCTGCGGTGGGCTGGCCCCAGCTGGGCTGCCCCGAAGACCTCCCCGGCTGGGGCCTCCCCCTGCACGCTGTGGGAGAGGAGGCTCGGGGAGCCCCTGCCCTCGGCCCACGGTCACAGCAGGGCCCTGGTGCCAGAGTGCGAGGGGCCCCTGGTTCGAATCCTGGCTCTGCCACTTACTGGCTGTGTGGACTTGGGGGAAAAACACACTTGTGTGCCCATTTCTTTAATTGGAACACAGGTGACACGGGGTTCCTTGCAGCCTGGGCATGAAGTTGAGTAAGATATGTGTCTTAAGTGCTTGGTGCCTGACACACAGTGAGTGCTCTGGGAGTGTCCTTGTTCTTATGAGAGTGAGAGTTTTGTGTCCGGCAGCTGAACCAGATAAGGCAGGTTATCACAGATCTGAGATTTCACCCGGAAGCCCCAAACCACAGTCCTGAGAGACTCATGGCGTGGCTCTGCCCACGCTGGGAGAGTGAGACGTGGAGAGAACCGAACCCTGGACTCATCACGCCAGGAAAGTGTCCACACCATCCCCGGGCCAGGACATCCTGAACCCTGCAGCGCTGATGGCTCCTGTCCCTTTAGGTGATCATGGGAGGTGGCCGGAAGTACATGTACCCCAAGAACAGAACCGACGTGGAGTATGAGATGGACGAGAAGGCCCGGGGCACAAGGCTGGACGGCCTGAACCTCATCGACGTCTGGAAGAGCTTCAAACCGAAACACAAGGTAGCCCGTCGAGGCAGCAGAGGTGCCCGCGGTGGGGCGGGCAGGGTGAGCCCTCCCGGGGTCTGCGGTCTCCTGCACAACGGGGGGTAACTGCTCCCTCCATGGGCTCAGAGGGTCTAAGAGGCATATGGATGGCATGGGGTAGGTGATCGATCAAGTCCGTCCTGCAGAGGAGGGCCTCTGGCACAGGGAGGGCTGGGTGGGGGGAATTCGTCACCCTGAGTCCTGCTGTGTGGCCCCGGCTGGGCATGTGGCACAATGGATGAATGACAGGCCAAGGAACCGTGGAAGGCTGTGTGCACAGATGCTGTGTGCCTCCAGGCACCCCAGAGGGGACAGGCCACAGCGAAGGGCCGAGAAGCCCTGAGCAGGTGGGAGGACGAGACAGACAGGGCAGCAGGGATGGCTGGGAAGAGGCATGGTGGGCCAGGGAGTTGGGGGAGCCCTCCGCAGTGAGACCCTGGGTTGGGGCAGGGAATGGACTGGGGAAGTGGGGACTAGAGCTCCGGAAGGACCCCAAGCTCTGGCTCCCTAGAGCAGCCTCTGGCCCTTTAAATCTGTGTTCCCCCCGCCTGGCCTGGGGCAGCTGGGGTCTGGAAATGACTGTGGTCAGGGCTGAAGACAGTGGGAGCAGCCTGGCAGCCACTTTGATGTCACTGTGGGGTTGGGTTTCTGAGAGTTCCAGGACTGGCCCCCAGGGAGGCCTCGTGGGATGAGGCTGGGCCAAGATGGAGGTGGGGCAGGGCCCGGGAAGGGCCCCCACGGGCCACCAGGGTGCAGGCCCTTTGCATTCCCTGCACTGGAGCCCCTCCCGCCGAGCCAGACACCTCCTCTCCCAGCCTCAGTTTCTCCACGTGGAACACGGGCCAGAGCTTGATCCTTCTCGCCCAGGCAGAGTGCTTAGCCAGGAGCTCGGTCTAGACCCCCAGGAGCGGGGAGGGGGCCCACACCATGGCCAGACAGAGTCACTGTGGGTCTTAAGGGTGCCTTAAGGGTGGGCTCCCTCAGATCACAACTTGGTAAGAGAATTAAAAAACAAATGTTGGTTGCAGAGTCAGTTTCACCTTCACCACCTACCAGCTAGGCCGCCTGTGGGCCTCAGTGTCCTCATCTGTGAAATGGGAACAGCAGCCGTCCCTAGCCCACAGGGCTGACGTGGGGATGATATGAGAGGACACAGGAGCCATCTCTATGAAGCAAGGACTTGGGGGCCACAGCCCCACTCTTTTAACCTCCCCAACCCAGCAGCCCCGGAGGTGTGAACGCTGCTGATCCCAACACCCCTGCCCAGAGGAGGCAGGGGGTCTCCGGGGACACAGGCTAACTCTGGCAGTGCTGGGACCCCCAGTGCAGCCCCCGGGCGGTGCCGTCTCCAGGCTGAGCCCCGACAGCCTCCCTCTGTGGTCCTCACGCCCTGGGAAGCAGCCCTTCCTTTATCTCCCCTCCCAGAGGGAGTCCGCAGGCAGAGCTGCGGCCTTGCTTCCTCCCTGGCTCTTGCCGGCCCCCAGAACGCACAGCCCGTTCCCATGAGTGGCACTCAAGGCCTTTCGAGACCTGTGTCTGCGTCTCTTTGCCCGTGATCCCTCCCGCCTGGAATATGCCTCCCTGACCCCAGGCTGATCAACTCCTACTTATCCTTCAAGGCCCCATTAGGATGTCACCTCCATCAGGAAGCCCTCCTTGATCCTGCCTCTGGGCTCATGGCCCTCCTGGTGTCTCAGAATTCTCATCCCCCTGAATTGTACATTATAATGGCCTATGTATTTGTCATCTCTTGAGCTCAAGAATGGCCTGTCCTCGGGGAGGGATTGTTAAATGGCAGAGGAAACAATCAAATGTCCCAGACTCTGAGGCCAGCCGGGGTCAGTCCCGCCTCTCCCCAGCCCCGGCATGCGCTGATACAGGCCCTTCCTCCTAGCACTCCCACTTCGTCTGGAACCGCACTGAGCTCCTGAAACTTGACCTCTACGCCGTGGACTACCTCTTGGGTGAGTGGAGGGGTGGAGCGGAGGACGCCGGGCTGGGAGCCGCTGGCTGGGGCTGCGTGAGTCCAGCCCTTGGAGATAAGGGCGCAGCCTGTCCCCCTACTTAGGGGCGTTTGCGCTCAGGCTGTAGGGTCCCGGAGGGGCCAGCAAGGCGCCATCTCGGAGGCTGGCTCCTCCTGCTTCTGGAGCTCTTCGAGCGGCAAGTGGCAGAGTGAGGGCTCGTGGAGCTATCGTGTGGCCGTGCACACACTCCCGAAGGGCACGGTGCTCTGGGAGGACAACAGAGCCGGAAACACCAGCACGGGACACACGGGGAGCCTTGTGCCACGACAGAGAATGGACCCCTGTCCTTATGCCCAAGTGAGAAAGCCAAGCCCTGTGAGCAGAAGGGACAGTGACCCCAAACCTCCTGCCGTTCCACTGCGTGAGCCGCTGCACCCTCCAAACCCAACACGTAGATGCCACCCCGTCCAGTCCAGGCCACGGTGCTCTGTCCTGGGCCCTGCCAGCGGGAGGCAGAGGGATGGATTCGAATCCCAGATCCGCCGCCGCCCCGCTGCAAATAGCAAGTTTCTGAACACCTGAGCCCCGGTCTCCTGCGCCTCGCGACGAGCATGGCGGCCCCTCGCCATGGCGGCGGCGAAGGTGGAAGGAACTGCGGGCACAGTTCTGGGCCCACGAGAGCCACCCAGAGAAGGACCCTCCCCCCGCTGCACTTTGCCCCCGAGCCCGTGTTCCCCGAGACACCCCAGGTTCCTTGGGGTCCTCCCGACAGGGTCTCAGGCTCTCAGCGTCCACACCCCCGCTGTGTCCTCTCAGGCCTCTTCGAGCCGGGGGACATGCAGTACGAGCTGAACAGAAACAACGTGACCGACCCGTCGCTCTCCGAGATGGTGGAGGTGGCCATCCAAGTCCTGAGGAAGAACCCCAGAGGCTTCTTCCTGCTGGTGGAAGGTAGGGACCCAGGCCTGCTGAGAGGGGGCTTCCGGGAACACCGCCCTGGTGTCAGGGGCGGGGGTGGCCCAGCTCTCAAGAGAACCATGACCAGCTTGGAGTGAGGGGAGAAGTCCCTTTGGGAGGACGGCTTGTGGGCGGGCGGGCCATGCCGCAGAAGCTCCCGGCCCAGCACGCTGGTCTCCCTTGGGCGTGGAGACGGCGTGTCAGGCTCACCAGTCCAGGAAGGCTTCCTGAGGGAGGAGGCAGGCTATTGCCTTTCTCAGAGACCTGGCTCTGGAGGAGCAGGCAGCCCCTCAGCTGCCCTCCTCCGAAAGACAGGTGTGCAGGCCCCGGCCTTCCCTTGCCGCTTGCTGCCGCTCACAGGGTCCCCAGCGCTGTGGAGAGGCTGGGAGGCCGGCCTGAGTTCTCGTCCTGGTGCAGCCGTCCTCAGGCTGTGACCTCCACCTGCGTGTTTCTGTAAAATGAGGCCAAAAATAGTCCCTGCTCCTAGCAGGGCGATCAGCCGCCATTGTGTCCCGAGACATAAAGTACTTGGAACGGGACCCAGAACAGAACAAATCCTCGGTGTTCTTATTATGAGCATCATCACGACTACACAATAGCAAAGGCAGTAACAATAGGAAGTGTGAGGAAGTGAGAAAGATTCCAGAATCTTCCGAAGTTCTAGCAGTGGTTACCCTCTGGTTCCTCATGCTGCCTTGCTGAGATCTGCGTGTGCACACACGCACACACACGCGTGCCCGCACGGACATACTTCACGTGTGCTCTCACCACACATGCACACACGCTCAGGCCCCCCCACCTTCCAGGGCCCAGTGGCCGCCAGCCCAGCCCGGCCGCCTTCTTGCCAAACCCCGGGGTTCCCAGTCAAGCACGGCGGTCTCGGCCTGGCCCTGAGCAGGCCTCCGACACCGAGGAACCCGCCAGGAACCAGTGGTGGCGAGCACGGGCTCCCCTGGGAGCGTCCTCTTTGTGAGCAGGGCCAGGACGGGCCGCCAGGCCAGCTGCTCACAGAGCCACAACAAAGGGAGGTCCCGCCCTGCCAGCCGCCCTGGCCCGTGGGGAGGCTCAGGCTGGTGGGAAGAGAGGGCCGCCTGGCGCCCAGCTCAGGACCCTCAGAGCCGGGAGTGTCCACCCAGGCAGAGAGCGCCCTCCCGTTACAGAGGGGAGGCAGCCCCTGAGGTCACACGGCCCTCAGCCGGAGGCCAAGCTTGCAGCCAGGCCCTGTGCCCGCCCAGAGGGAGGTGCCGTGGGATTCGGGCTCCAGCGGGCTTTGCGGAAGCCTGTGTGGGCACCACCCGGGCACCGAGGACCTTCGCCAGCCCTGGGAGCGAGGCGCTCCCGTGCTGGCGGCTTAGAGGGGATGTATTCAAGGTGGAGATGGGGAAACAGGGGCTTTAGATGAGTCACCTGAATTCACATCCTTTCCTCCCTCTCGGCCTCAGTTGCTCCGTCTGTAAATGGGGCAGATCACACACCCTCTGCTCAGGGCTGTTGTGCCTGGCAAGTCCCAGGGCTCAGGGGGCTCCCGACTCCCCACGTCCCTGAAGTCTTGAGCAGCCCCTTCAAGCGGCTCGAGAGACGGTGCCGGAGCGGAGTGGGCTGGTGGCAAGAGCACAGGCTTTCGGTCTGGCGGGTCTGCCTGGAGGCCCTAGCTTCGTGCTCCCCGTACGCGTGCCTGTGGCCCCGGGACCCGCCCTCTCGGGCCTCCGTAAGGTCGGACAGCTGCAGAAGATGCCCAGAACACGGGGTCTGGCATGGAGTAGTGTCCGGCACAGGTTACCGTCCTTCCCTCTCAAAGAAGGGCTAATCGGGCAGTGTCTTGGGGTTTGGGGTGCAGATCTTCTTCCCCTTTCCCCCTCACCCGAGGCCTTTTCCCTGGTGTCCCAAGGGGGCAGGATTGACCATGGGCACCACGAGGGCAAAGCCAAGCAGGCGCTGCACGAGGCAGTGGAGATGGATCGGGCCATCGGACTGGCGGACAGCATGACCTCTCTGCAAGACACACTGACTGTGGTCACTGCTGACCACTCCCACGTCTTCACCTTTGGCGGGTACACCCCTCGTGGCAACTCTATCTTTGGTAGGTGCCCTCCATCGGGGCGGGCACTGGGCAGTCCAGGGTCTGCTCACCTGAGCGCAGGAGTGGGTGAGAGAGCCGGCACGCCCAGCACATGGCCGGGACCCAACGGGGGGGAACACGGGAGGGGTGCCGTGGGTTGGGTGCATGGTTGGGTGGGCAGGTGGCTACATGGCCGATGGACAGAAGAGAAGGTGGGAGGTGGATGGGGGAGAGGATGGATTGACAGATGGACGGACGGGTGGATGGGAGGGATGAGGGCGCAGTGGAAATGGGGGTTGGCTGGAAGTGATAGCGTCTGGAAGGCGGTTCATGGAGGTGGTGCAGGGCCCTGCAAAGAAGATGCTGGGGGTTGCCAAGCCACTGAGGAGCCCGGTCTGGGGGAGGGGACTGCACTCCTGGTGCTCCAACATGACCCCTGGACACCCCTCCCATGCAGGTCTGGCCCCCATGCTGAGCGACACAGACAAGAAGCCCTTCACTGCCATCCTGTACGGCAACGGGCCTGGCTACAAGGTGGTGGGCGGAGAGCGAGAGAACGTCTCCATGGTGGACTATGGTGAGACGCGGCGCTGGGAGCGGCAGGAGGTGGTGGGTCTGGGAATAGAGCGTGAACTTGTGGCCTAGCTCAGAGGTCTCAGAATATCCGAGACTTGAATCAGAACAACCTCAGTTTGAATGACCTTCTATAATTTAGCAGCTCAGGGACCTTGGGCAGTAACGTCACCTTTCTCAGCTTCAATTTCCTCCGTAAAAGGGTTCAGCCTTCCAAGGTTACCCGAAGGACTAAAGGGGTCTGTGCTTAGCATGGTGCCTGGCACGTATGTGCGCTTGACATGTGAACACTGTCACGGATACTGGCTGTACGATATTCCAGTGTATGTGACTTCGCAGTTCAAGTTCAATTCCATATTGCTGAACTTTCACTTGTTCTTATTGCCCCCGGCGGTCCCTGGGGTCTGAAGGTGCAGCCAGTGGTGAGGGGCTCTCCCTCCCACCCCTGCCCTGCTAATGCCAACAGCCCGGCTGACGTTAGCTTTCCCTGCGGGGGTTGAGAATGCAGGCTTCCGTGTCAGAGTGGGCTCAGGCTCAAATCCTGGGCAAGATGTGCTGGGCCTCGGTTTCCTCCTCTATAAAATGGGAGCATTCAAGGCAGCCTGGAGGGGGACGGAGAAGCTGCCACCAGGCCTGGCAGGCTCTTAGCAGGCGTTTCCTCTGCCCACAGCTCACAACAACTACCAGGCGCAGTCCGCTGTGCCCCTGCGCCACGAGACCCACGGCGGGGAGGACGTAGCTGTCTTCGCCAAGGGACCCATGGCGCACCTGCTGCACGGCGTCCACGAGCAGAACTACATCCCCCACGTGATGGCCTATGCGGCCTGCATTGGGGCCAACCTCAACCACTGCACCCAGGCCAGCTCGGCGGACAGCCCTGCCCCAGGCGCCCTGCTGCTCCCGCTAGCCCTGCTCCCCCTGGGCAGCCTGTTCTGAGGGCCCAACGTGCGGGCACTGCGCGCCCACGACAGATGCCAACGTCCCACTCCTGGTGCTGCCCTCTGCCCGCAGCCCGCACCTCAGGGGGCAGGGGCAGGGAGGCGGAGGCCTGCACAGCCTCCGCAGCTGCCAGAAAGGGGACCCAGGAAACCAAAGTCTGCTGCCCACCTCACTCCTCTCTGGAATCCTCCACGGGGCCCAGACCAATTCCTGGCCTTCCTTTGCTCCCTCCCCGCTGCCCTTTGGCCAACAGGGTAAGTTTCTCTTGGGCAGGCAGAGAGCACAGACTGCAAAAGTTCTCAAAGCATCTTATTTTTCTAGCAAACATACTTCTGCAGACCCAGAGGCCCTGCAGCCTCCATGGAACATTCCGGACCTGACCCTCCCACTCCAATCTCCTTCCCTCTGGAACCCACCAGGCCCTACCATGTTCCTGTCCCTGCCTCCAGGCCCAGCCTTCCCTGCAGGGGAGACCAGTTCTCCTCGGGACGGGGGTTTGCTCACTCCACGGCTGCCCAGGGCTCCCAGGAAGCCACCCCAGGGTGGCCCGGGCTGGGAAGAGCAGCCTGGCAGGGCCGACACTCCCTGGCTCTGAACACACATGCCAGCTCCTCTCTGAAGCGACTCTCCTGTTTGGAACAGCAAAAAAATCTTCTCTTTTTGGTGGTGGTTAAAAGGAACACAAAACATTTAAATAAAACTTTCCAAATATTTCTGAGGACAGAGCTGAGTCTTTGTGGTCAGTGAGAAGAAGACCGAAATAAACTTATTTCTCTGGGAAGAACTGGCCTCAGGGCCGGGGTACAGGTGGGTTGGGCAGGGTGGTAGGGACCTTGCGTCGAATTGCCTCGTGTCTCTGTGCCTCAGTTTTCTTACTCATGAAATGGGAGACAGCCCACTTCTGGGTGGCCGTATTAAAGTAGTGCCTGTGTGCCCCCAAAGCCACAGCAAGGAGGACTTCAAGGGCCTGGTGGCGCCCCTGCTTCATGACACCCACAAACAGCACTATATACCCTGCCTGGCCCGTCACATTCATTGAACGAATACTGAGCCCATGCTGCGCACTGTATTCAGTCTTAATTTGATGGTGAGCAAGGCAGACTTGCTCCTTGCCATCACAGAGTGTCAGCCCAGCTTAGCGATTGTGATCTTTCCATGCCAATCGTTTTCCATCCCAACTGCACTTTCCATCCCAACTGCACTTGACATTGGGGGTATATGGAGGTGCCCAAGTTTGCTCCTCTTGCCTCATTGGAATGAGAATCTCTATAAAGATAATAATCCTTAACGGTTAACACTGGTCGTTCATGGTAAGGCAAGCTCCATGCGTGATGCTTTACACGGATTCATTGCATTGACACCTCAGCAGGAGGTAGGTCCCCCTCACCCACATTTACAGATGAGGACACCAAGGGTGCAGGAGGTGATGCCATTGCCCAAGGCCCCCCAAGCTGTGAAGCTGAGATCTGAATCCAGGTCTCTCCTATTCCAAAGCTTTTATGCTTTATGACATCCTGTGTTTATAGACATTTGCAACCTCCAGCCAGCCAGGACCTGAGGCAGACGACGTTAATGACTCATAACACACACCAGTTAAATATAAACTCAGAAAGATGAGAAGCCGTATGTCAGCAGTGGACATCCTTCGGGGCTGAAAAGGCAAACCGAGCAGGGTTCTCCCTGAGCTTCCTAGCAGTCCTGGCAAAAACGGAAGCACACCCAAGCTGCTGCTGGGATAAAAATGAAACTATGCACATACATGCCAGCCAGGGTGCAGGGACACGTATAGTACAATGTTTTCAGGCGTTATTGTCATACCACCTTCACAATCTTTGCCATATCTCTGTACTATTATTTCCTAAACGCTTCTGTAAATTCACATCTAAGCTGGGGATTATTAAAAGTTCCCCGGTACCACCTGGGGTCAACTTCAGTGTCTCAGGGATGTGCAAACCACACTTGCATCTCAGGTTGGGTGTCCTAAGGCAGACCCTGGGACAAGGACGTGAGCACAAGTAGTTTGGAAGAGGAGCCCAGGAAGCACAAGCCAGGGATGGAGAAAGCAAGCCGGGAGAAGAGGGATGTGTTGTTAAGCAGGTTGCCATCGTAGGGGACTAGGGCTCCTTCCCACAAAGGACTTCTGGGGGCAGCGCAGGAGATGCAGACAAGGGGCGGAGCTGGGGTAGTTGTTCTCCCACTCTCACCCCACAGTGGCTAAGGGCTGCTCCTGCGGAAATTAACACTGGCGCTTCCCGACCTGCCCCTGGAAAGATTGAGGGGGAGCCCCGGGCAAGGTGCTGGAACATCAGATGCTCAAGAGTCACACACCAATGGCATCTGTTAAACGCTGGGATACACTGATGGTGCCGGAACCCATGGGCTGTGAGGCAGAGAGATGGGGTCCCACGTCTCTTTCTCAGTTCTATGCGCTTGGGCAAGGTATTCGATGTCTCTGACTCCAGGCTGTGGGGTGATGTGTCCTTCTAGAACCTGACATGGATGTTGCCCAGGCACCCCCAGCTCTCGCGGCTTCCCCACACCTCCCTCACACGGGCGGGGGCCCGGGTCACTCGTCACCCTGTATTTTAACTGCTGTGGGATCTGAGCTCCAATTTGAGCCAGGGGTCCAGGCAGAGGTTCCGGCTCCATCCACGTCCAGTTCCTGTGGCCACGGAACCAGACGCTAAGGACGACAGGACCCACGACACGAGGGTTCCCACTGCTCTCAGATGCTTTCTTAGGGGAAAGAACAAAGATGAGCTGACAAATCCTCTTCTATTCACCGAGACAACTCTGTCTTCCGTTAAAGATAAATCTAGAAACCTCAATAACTCGACACGGGAAGAATTAATTTCTATCTCAAATATCAGGTGGTGCCCCTGCCCTGGGGGCTGGGACCCAGGCTCTTTCCACCTTGTGGCTCTGCCACCCCCCTCTGCATTCTGGATGTCTTTTCTACCTGACTAGCACCTTGATGGGGGGAGCAAGGACACCTGCTTAGTAACCACGTCCTGGAAGTGACACACATCACTTCCACTCAGTCCACTGGCGAGAACTGGTCCTATGATCCCACCTAGATGCAAAGGAGGCTGGGAAATGTAGTTTTCGACCGGGCACCACTCCCACCAACCCTCCACGGCAGGGTCTCACCCTTGGTATGGCTGACATTTGGGGCCAGATAATTCTTCATTGGGGGGCTGTCCTGTGCATTCCCAGATCTCTGGCCTCCGCTCACTAGATTTCTGAGGGCCAAAATCGCTCCCCTGCCCCGGCCGGGACCTCTGCTCTCTGGTTAGGAAGAGGCGTGGGGAGGTGGTCAGCTTGGCTTATGCTTGGACACCCTCCAACGCACATACCCCTACACATGGCTGAGCACCCTCACCGTGTTCTAAAACTTTGGGAAGTTTCCCATAAAATCGAGGTGTCTGGCTTATTTGAAAAATCGAGAGATCAGGCTAGTGGTGGATCCCACATTCCTAAAGGGTAAAGGTCAGTGGGAGCTGAGAGATGAGCCCAGCAGGGGGTGGTCCCACCTGTGTGCCACAGTCCCCAGCACGCCCTGCATTCTGACATTAGCCCCTTCAGATGTAAGTCACCTGTCTGGTCATGGTGGAACTGAGCTGGTGGCCCCTGTCTTACCCAGTGCCACACCCTGTCTGGCCTGGGGGACAGACAGTGGATAAGCTCAAGGCTCTGTCTTCAAGCTCGTATCTCATGACGGAGACCTCCAGAGGGCACTCCAGTGTGCGGGGAAGCAAGGAGCTGGAGGGGCCGGGAGGGGGCACAGGGCATGGGCACAGAGGCACAGAGGGTTGTGACCAAGCTGAGAAGCGGAGGCTGTGCACATGGAGACCGGAACAAGCCCCAGCGTGGCCCTGGGAGCCCAGCTCCTGCTCGCCAGGGAGCAAGCTGGCCCAACGGGCGGCGGACGGACAGATCTTTAGCTCTGACATTGAGAGTGGGAGCCTGCAGGATGTCTACTATGCGCCACATATCCTACTAAGTGCCCGAGACTTGGCAGTGAGGTTGTCACCCTGAGGGCACATTCTCTGCACACACCCCCGTCATCCTGTGAGGTGACCCGTATCATGCCCCATTTCACAGATGGGAAAGTTGAGGTTCAGCGGGGCATAACGACCTGTTCTAGGGCCCGGGGCCTGCAGGCAACAGCTGGAAGTTGAACCCATGGCTCCCAGGCCATGCTCTGCCCCTTGTAGCTGGGGAGCTAATCTCCCCAAGGAAAACACCCAGCCCCATCAGCCACAGAACCGTGGGCTCCCTGGGCCCCACAGAAGCCCAGAAGCTAGGGTGGGGGGTGGAGAGACAGCAGCCGCGTTTATAATTAGCCCTGGCTACACCAAGACCTCCCACCAGGATCTAGCCCCCGAGATCTGGGCGGTGGGGGTGGGATTAAGTTCTCACGGGAGGATTTGGGCTCCCAAGCTCCTGTGTGGCTTCCTCTGGGCCCCGCCGTGACTCTGCCCTGATCGTGGCGCCAGGCCATTTTCTGGCTCCTCAGCAGTTGTGTGAGCCTTGGCATGGGGACGGGTGGGCACACGTGCCCCACCAGCTAAGCCAGGGGGTGGGACGGGGGGGCAGGCCAGGCTGGGTCCCCCAGGGCCACCTCCCTCCTGCCCGTCGGGACCGAGGCTTAGAACCCTTGAGGCGGTGGGAACATAACTGCGGGCACAAGAGCAACATCTCTCTGGTGTCCCCCGAGTTCGAGGCACCATGCCTGCGTGCCTCATTGCACACCTGAACTCCTCTTCCTCCCAGCCACCCTCGGGGGGCAGGGCCTGTCATTACCCCCATTTCGCAGATGAAGAAACAGAAGCAGGGAGAAATTTGGTCACTTCTCAGAAGTCGCACGAGGATCAAGGGCTGGAGCCCCGAGCCAGGCGGTGTGGCTCCAGCGTGCAGGACTTTAATCACACCATTGTGCCCTCTGGCGTCAGGCGGGGCCGGACTCCAGGCCGGGCTGTCCCCTGGTTGGCAGCGCCCCAAGCGAGTCGCTCCTCCTGGAGCCTAAGTGTCCTGCCCTGCGACGTGCAGAAGAGGAGGGCTCGTGTCGTGGGTGGGTCACTCACCACCGACCCCTGGGCCTGGGTCGGGGCCTGGCTGGTCACTGCCACCCCCTTGGTGGCGTCCACTGCCGTCATCTGTGGACGCCTTGGTCTTGCGGCGCACGTGGTGTCCAGGGGTGGGCAGGGGAGGCGGGGCTCACGGCCCTGAGCGGGAGGGATCAAAAAGGAGGAATCAGGAAGGTGACACTACAAAAGTTTGGGGGTCAGCAGCAGCTCGGGATCCTGTCCTTTTGGCCTGTAAATGGTGGGGTACCCATGCTGCGCCCTTGTCCTGGGGGGCTGCCCAGCTGCCTGCAGTCCCTGTAATCAGTCTTTAGCCCATTCGGGTCACCTGGGGGAAACAACAGCAGCGATGGGGCTGAGCCCTGGGGGCAGCAAGCTGGGTGGGGGGAGGGCCTGGGGACAGGGTCTGGAGGGGTCTAAGATGTATTTACTCTCCCTCTTTGCCTCCCAGAGCCCTGGAACCAGGCCTGCCACCCTGACGCCTACCCTCGGGGTGAGTTTTGCTGCCAGAGGGGCCCTCTGTGTGCCCTGAGCCCTCCACTCTCAGGCCGTCTCCTGGGGCACAGGCCTCTGTCCACAGTCTCCCAGACGGAGCTCAGCTTGGAATGGGCTTCTACTGTCCAGGGCTGGAAGGCGGCCCAGAAAGGGTCCACCACCAGGTTGAAGTCACACAGTAAACTGGGCAGAGGAGCCCAGCTTCCACCTCCAGCAAAGGGTTCTCATGGCCTCCTGGCCCTAGGTCAGCTGTGCCTTGGGACCCTGGTGCCGGTGAGAAGGAGGGACTCACAGGTGCCCAGTGCCTGTCTCACTCTGTCCCCGACCCTGCCTCTTCCCACTGTCTAACAACTCTGGCGCTGGCCCCATTTTACAGATAAGAAGACCAAGTTCCAGAGAGTGACTGGGGGCACTGCGATAGCTGTGTCAAGGGAAGGCCTGTCTGTGGAGGTGACATTTGCAGTGAGACCCAGTTAGCAAGACAGTGGCCTTGCAAAGATCTGGAGGAAAGATTGTCCCAGGCAGGGAATAAGGCAAGTGCAAAGCCCCTGGGGCGGGAATGAGGGACAGAAGTAAGGTGCCATGGCTGGAGCCCAGAGAATTCAGGTGGGTGGGGGAGGGGCGTGCAGCAAGCACATTCCCGGGTGCAGTAGGAGCTGCATTTTCCTCTGGCCGCAGAGGGGAAGCTGCTGGAGGGTTAGAAGCAGGGGAGAGACACGATGGGCTTGTGCTTTGGAAAGATGGCTCTGGCTGCTGGGCAGAGGCTGCCCCGGGAGTGCCAGGAGCAGATGCCAGAATACGGTTTGGACGCCTTTCTGCTGTCCCGGTTGGAGGTGGTGGCAGCTTGGAGTGGCTCTGGGTGGTGGCGCGGGAAGGGGCTGGGTCCCAGACGTGCTGGGAGTTGGTGCCAGCAGGGCTTGCCGGTGGGTCGCACGCAGGGAGTGGAGGAAACAGCGGAACCAGGGCGAGCACCTGGGTGGATGGAGGTGCCCCATGGGTGTGGGGGGCCAGATTTGGGGAGAAAGTGGAGTTGTGTTTGGATCCCGTGAAGGTGGAGGTGGCCGCTGGACTTTGGAGTGGAGATGCTGGGGGGAGTCAGGAAGAAACAGCCTAGAGTTCCGGGGAGGAGTCCGGGCTGGAGATGAGGGTTGGGAAGGGACAGAGAGAGCAAGAGACTTGCCCAAGGTCACACAGGCAGTGGCCAGGACCCGAATTGGGATCTGTTAGCCTCCAAAAGCCTCTGGCACTCTGTCCACAGAAGTAAGCGTTCACCTCTGAGAGCTGGGCACAGAGAGGGAAGGGGTGGGAAGGAGAAGCTCTGAGAATGAATTTGAAACAACTGAGATCCTTCCAGCCTGGGCTGCCCACTCTCCAACCGCAGCCTGCCAGCTGAGGAGCCCTGTCCCCTGCCCACTGTACAGATGGAGAAACCGAGGTCCAGAGAGGGCAGGGCTAGGGTCTCCGTCTTCTGCCTGCCAATCACTGACTTTTCCACCAGCCTCTACGGTGGGCTCCTGTCTACGCCAACTTAATGGTTGGGTTGAAACCACCCAACTGTGACATTCCTGAAGGGGTGTGTCTCTCTTGAGGTCCTCAGATGGAACTAGGGCCTGGGGTCTTCCCTCCTGGGCATCCCCCAAGTGAGCCTGTGCCCAACGCCTGCCTCTGCCCCTTGTCCGACCCATCCTGGCCTTCAGGACCCCTCTCGGTCCCTGGCAGGGCAGCCTCAAGCCTGGCTCTGGTCATGGACCAGACCCTGTGGCCAGGACCAAGGCCCCCCTGGCCCCTGCCCAGACCACCCAGCGCCAGGGCCTGGCGGAGCCCGGCGGGGCTGGTGGGCAGTGCTCCCGGGCTGGCCAGCCGCGGTCTGGCTCCGCCTGAGGGGCTGTGGCCTGGGAACCGCTAGCTGTCTCTCCTTGGGGAAGCGGCTGGGATTTCCAGAACAAACAGGGAAACCACAGGCTCCCCCGCCCCGAGGAGGGGAGCTGCCTCTGGCCTCGCCCGCGGACACCCCACTCTGTAGGCTGGGCTCCCCACTTCTGGGCGGGCAGAATGGGGGACCAGTGATTAGGTCCCGGCAGCGCCTGCCTCCCAGAGCTGCAGAGAGGTGACACCGAGTCCCCGGATGGAAAGAGCCCAGCTCGCAGCAGGTCCTCAGGAGACACCAGTCCCGGCCCGTCCTGGCTCAGGGGCCCGTCCTGGCTCAGGGGAGCCGGAGCAGCCGTGGGGATTCCTGGCCTGGCAGGGCAGGCCGGGACAGCCTCGCTGATTAAGAGCAGCTGGGGGATGGGGCGCATGTGACTCCACTAAACGCCACAATTAGAGCCCAATTTAAAGAAACGCTGTGTTAGTTCTTCCCGGGCAGATGTGATTATAGGCTCAGAGCTAAACCGTTACTAACAGGATGGCACAAGGAGAGGCCCCTTCCAGGGCATGGCAGGATGGCCGGCCCAGCCCCTGGCGGCACAGCTGGGAAACCAAGGCCCCGCGCAGGAGGGGGCGCCAGGTCAGCCGCAGGTGAGGAGGGCGAGGCTCGCAGCTCCATCCCTGTCGCTCACTCTCTCTCAGGGATTTAGTGCGCATGCAGAAGCCAGAGGCACCTGAAGGAGCCAGGTCCCTTGGAGGGGAGGGCTTGGGGCCGAGGTGGCTGAAGCCCCTAGACTCAGGAAGTGGCCTCAGTGTGACACTGGCCGTGGAGCCGCCCAGCTGCTCCCTGCCCAACCCACAGGGGCCTTGAAGTGATAATCATTATAATAAGGACAGCAGTGGCCACAGCCCCTCTTACAAAGTGCCAGCTGTGGGCGGGCATCATCACAGTGGCCCTCCAGGGGAGCTGCTAGCACTGTCCCCACTGGGGAAGGGGAAACCGAGGCTGTGGATGGTCAATGGCCTGCCCGAGGTCACGTCGGGACCAGTGGCAGGGAGCCAGGGGCAGTGTTATCATTGGGACAGGTGTGTTCCTGTTGGGCTGGACGAGCTGATGAGACCCTTTTAGCACAAGGCCTGGGCGGGCTGGGGGCAGGGGGCATCTCAGCAAATGGTGACGAGTGAGTCAGTAAGTGAACAAGTGAATGAATGAAAGGGCTGTTTAAGGGACTCTGTCCTGGGGAGGCATGAAAGGGCCACAGGCCTCTCTAGGTCCCCTCTCCAGGGTTACCCCCAAGATGAATGGACCACAGGACAAAGGTCCAAATCTCCTCTCCCCAGAAACAAGGCTCCCAACTTTCTGGGTCCCAGGAGCTCCCCAAGTCCAAGTGGCCTCCCTAAGGAGCACGGAGTAGCACCCCTACGGCCTGCCCCTAGTCCCAGCCATCCCCCTGCCAGAAGGGTAGGTCACATGCCCTCGTCCCCACCCCACCTGTACCCCTGCCCAGGGATGAGCTCCCACTCGGGGTTGGGGGGATGAAATGGGGGAAAGCTGGCTCTTCTCCATCTCCTCTGCCCCTCCCTTCCCCCTCTGCAGCTCACTTTGGGGAGCCCCCAGGGTTGGGGGTGCACACTCCAAGGGGCTTGGGAGGTGGGGTGCTGGAGGCCCTGCTGGCCATCTGGCTCCCCGCCCCACCCCTCCCACTGCCCCATGGGGATGGGTGAGGATGCTTCATTCATTCAACAAGTATTTATGGAGCCCCTACTGTGAGCAGGGCTCCCCCACACAGACCTCCCCATGGCTGTGGCTCCACTGGGGAGGGGGCTGGTGTTTATGTTTCATGTGCCCCACACCCCCCTGTTCCCAGGCACTGTGCCCACCCCCAGAAAGTAGAGCTCCACGTGGGCCGTGGCTGGTCCTCCTCCATCAGACTGGGATTTCTTTCCCCAGGGATGGCTGTGACGCCGCCATCAGACCGGTCTGTGAAACCTGCTGTTCTCGAGAAACCTCTCCCCTCACCCCTAGAGCCTCCCTGGGTAGGGTTGCCAGATAAAACACAGACCGCCCAGTGAAACTTGACTCTCAGACAAACAGAGAATAATATTTTAGTATAAGTATGTCCCAAATATTGCATGAGGTATACTTAAACTAAAAATTATTCCTTGTTTATCTGAAATTCAAATTTAACTGGGCACCGTGGGTTTCTATTTGCTAAACCTGGCAACCCTACCCCTGGAGCTCACTCCCTGCTGCTGGCACTTGGCCTGGTCCGATGGCTCAGGTCGTGCCTGGACACAGCTCCCATCCACCTAGTTCTAGCTCCTGGCAGCCCCCAGGACCGCTGCCACCCCCCATGGGGCCCCACCTGCAACCCAGCACCCAGGTGGACACCACCACCCACCACCTGGTGAGCACAGCACAGCTGAGGCCCGGTGGGAATGCTGTGTCTGGCCGCCTGCTTGATGGGCTCAGAGAGAGGGACAGAGCCACAGCTGCAGAGGGACCACGGGTGTCAGAAACAGAGGCAGAGACACAGAGATGGAGCAGAAGGAGACAGAAGGGGAGAGAGTCAGGACACACAGAGACAGACAGACAGCGTAAGGCCCCCTGCCCAGAGCTGCTTGAGGACACCAGTGTAGGGGTAGAGGGTCCCGAAAGGTTCTTCTGAGCAGACTGGGGCAGAGGGGAGGCTGGGCCCCCGAGAGGCAGCTGGGGGTCTCCAGTGCTGGCAGGTGGGTGGGGGTCCATTTGGAGCCCACTCCAGCCCCTGCGCTCTCCTGTCACCCTGCCTCCAGGGGCAAACACAGGGACATTCATGGCTTCCCAGAAGGGCCTATGGGGCAGCCAGAGTGGCTTTAAAATTAGCCTTGCTAACCAGATCTGGTTATTTCAGGAGGCTCCGTCCTGGGCTGTCCCCTTGGCAGGGGAGGAGCAGGGAAGGAGGGAGGGACCTCCACATTCCAGGGTCCCTGGCGGAGCACCCCTGTGGCCTGAGCAGCAGAGAACATCCAGGTCCCAGTCCCCTGGCGCCAGGCCAGCCGGGGCCTGCGGCTGTCTCTTTGGCAAAGTTGCCCCAGGGTTGGCCACGGATGTCCAGGGACACCCCAGCTGGGGGGCAGGGAGGACGTTTCATATTGGGTGCGAGTTCTGTGCCCAGCACCAAGCAAGGTTCCCTAGAGGCCATGGCAGCCTCTTCGCAGTAGCAGGCAGGGGCCTCGTTCTCACTTTGCAGGGAGGAAACTGACGTGGGGAGAGCCAGCAGGGGAGGAGCCCCCGGGAGGCAGGGGGAGGGGGATGTCTCATCCGCCAGGCACCCCAGTCCCTCCGCGGGAGGCCTCTTCCCTCCTGCGTCCAGAGAAACCTCTGGCTGCTGTTTCCGCCACCACAGTTATTTCTAAGCAGAGTCCAGCGCTTCCCGGAGCCTGGTGCCCCCCACCCAGGCCCTAATTCCAGCCTCCGGGCAGAGTGTCCCGGCTCGCCCTCCCCACCTCAGAACCCAGGGCGATCACAGAGCTGGCACGGGCACAAGAGAAACAGCGCTGGACACTTTGATCCCAGGGGCCAGACTCGTCCTCAGCCTCCCCTGGCCCCACCTTGGAGCCCAGAGGGGTGGGGCGGGGCGGGGGCCTGGGCCGAAACCCAGCCCAGGGGCCACCCCCCTCCCGCAGATGCACCTGGCACAAGCTGGGCAGGGAGGGGGCAAAGGCACACACATGCACATGCACACGCGCACACACATGCACATGCACACGCACACACACATGCACACGCACACTTTCTGAGCCCACTATGGTGCTAGGACTGCCCCAGGAACTTTATAAGTTATTTCGTCCTTTAATCCTCACACCAAGCGGCCAGCGAGGTCAGGACAATTAGCATCCCTACTGCACAGATGAGGAAACTGAGGCCCAGGGAGCCAAAATGCTGTGCCCAAGGTTGCAGAGCCAGGAGAGGAACGAGCTCAGAGCTGATTCCAAAGAGCTCTTAACCTTGGTGCTGAACGGTGGCTGCCCGGAGGGGAGAGGACACAGGGTCCGGAGGGGCGCTGCAGGCTCCAGAACAGGTTTGGGCTGATCAGGAAGCACGCGGGGCTAGCAGGGGACCCTCTGAGCCCAGGGCAAACTGCAGACAAACCCAGGTGGGAGGGGCTGGGGTTTGTGTGAGTCACGACCTCTATTCGAGGGTTACAGAAGGGCCCTGTCAGGAAAAGCATGGCACGGTCCCCAGGGTGTCCTCAGCATCATCCTGGGAAGGGGGTGGGGGCCGGCGGGGGTGCTGCCAGGCTGTTGGGGACATGGCTGAGCCCACTGGGGCCCAGTTTGGTGCCCGCTCTCAAGCCCGATGTCCCCAAACTTGCTCTCCCTCTGTGGTGCCACTCCAGGGGACAGCCCTCACTCACCCGACACCCAGGCTGCACCCAGAGCCCCCGACTCCTCCCGCAGCCCCGCAGCCCATGGGGTCCTTCGTCCTCTCACATGTGCCTCCTGACCCCTTCCAGGCCTTCCCAGTGTCCTGGCCAGCCTGTCCCCAACGGCCTCCCAATCCTCTCCTCCCTCAGCTGACACCATCCCCACCAGCAGCTGCCCTTCCACCTACGGCTGCCCGCTGCCCTCAGCATGCATGAGTCCCGGCACCTTGGTCTGCTGTTCAAGGCCATCGCCTCTGGCCTCTTCCCCATCCATCTCCCTGTCCTCTCCATTGTCACCTTCTGCCACCTTCTCAGTTCCAGGTGCGCTCTGCATCCACACCTGCAGTTCCCTCCCCCAGGGTCACTCCCCCCAGGAACTGGGAGCTGTCTAGGACCTGTTCCAGGGACTCTCCCAACACCTCCCTGCCCCAGGCCCTGCTCGTGCGCACCCCTCTCCCCTGGCCACGCATAGCCCTTTACTCTGCTGTCCTGTACTGTGAGCTCCTGGGGCCTGGACCTTGCCCGACATCCCATCCTCCCCGCCCCCATCCGTCCCAGTAAGCAATCCCTTGGCGCCCCCTGGTGGCCATATAAGAGGATTCACTGAATGTAACAAAGGAGAAAAGGAAATGATCATTAAGTGAGCACCTACTGTGTGCTAGGGGTTTGATATGCACCAGCTCATTGAATCTTTTTTTTTTTTTTCCAAGACAGAGTCTCACTGTGTTGCTAGAGTGCCATAGCGTCAGCCTAGCTCACAGCAACTTCAAACTCCTGGGCTCAAGCAATCCTTCTGCCTCAGCCTTCCGAGTAGCTGGGACTACAGGCATGCGCCACCATGCCTGGCTAATTTTTTCTATATATATTTTTTTAGTTGGCCAATTAATTTCTTTCTATTTTTAGTAGAGACAGGGTCTTGCTCTTGCTCAGGCTGGTTTCAAACTCCTGACCTTGAGAGATCCGCCTGCCTCGGGCTCCCAGAGTGCTAGGATTACAGGTGTGAGCCACCGCACCCGGCCTCATTGAATCTTTATAACTAACCCTTGAGAGAGGTGCTAGTTCTCCTATTTTACAGAAGTGAAAATTGAGGCTCAGAGAAACTATTAATAGTAAATTTCTCAACACCACCCAGCTAATAAGAGATGGTGCCCAGACTCACATTTAGGTCTGCCTGACCCCACGGCCATGTTCCTTCCCCTGTGTGGAAGGGGAAGAAGGATGGGGTGGAGGGGAGGGCAGTGCCATGGGGAGGAAGCCATGGGGAGAGGGCACAGAGCCTATGGCTTGGCCTTGGAGTTCTGACAGGGACAGGCTTGCCCCCTGCCACTTGTACCACTGGGCACCTGTCTGGGGTCAGTCTGGGCAGGGTTCACACAAAGCCAGGCCCAACTCTGGGTACAATAGCGATAAATAGAATTTATTTTGTACAACTGTTACTGACATACACACAGCCACAGGGGCTTCCAAAATGGGTGTTGGGGCCGGGAGGCTGGCCTTTGGCGTGGCGCCTAAAAAGTGTGGACAGACACACACAGGAACACGGACTCCCAGCAGCCGTGCCTGGCTGCCCCCTCCATGGCAGTGGGGGGAGGCAAGGCCTGTGACTCTAGGCCAGCTGAGGCCCCCGGGCTGCAGTGCCCAGGAGCTTGGGGTGGCAGGGGTTAAGCTGGGTGCTGGCCAAGAAGCCAGGTAGGTCCCTATTCCCCCATAAGGGGTCACTTGTCTGTCACATGTAGGCAGTGGACAGGGCGTTGGCAGATCTGTGGTAGAGCCTGACGGTCCAGGAGGAGCAATGGGCACAGCCGGCTCCCTGCCCTTTAGCCCACCAGGGGTCCCAAGGACCTCAAGAAGCAGGGTAGGGTGACGGAAGGTCCCTAGGGGGACAATCCCCCCTTCTGGGACAGGGGCATGGAATCACAGTCTTCAGTGACCTCTGAAATCATCTTGTCCATTTGCATCAGAGGCGTCCACAGAGGCAGAGTGACTTGCCCAGAGTCACACAGCAGAATCCAAACCAGAAGCCAGGACTCAGGACTCCCAACCCAGTGCTCACCCCTACACTCACACCCAATGCCTCTGTGGCAGGCTCTGTGCTCTGAGCTATCTCAATCCCTCTCCCACCTTGCTCCCCCTCAGTCCAGAGGGACACTCAGGGGTCATGGAGGCCCAGGGTAGGGGCAAGCCAGGCCTGCAGGCCTATTGCAACTGACCAATCCCCGCCCTATCCCGGACCCCCAGCCTGGGGGATGGGGATGATGCCAGCAGCTTCCCCAGTCCCAGGTCTGGATGGCTCCGCCCTGCAGAGACAGCCCAGATGGGTGCGCCTAGGGGAGGTGGGGGAGGCAGGGGCAGCCCGCAGGCTGGTGTTGGCCTGGGGGCAAAGGCTCCGTCTGCCTGGACTTGACACGGCATCTTCGCCTTGTGCTTCTGCGGCCTCAGCTGCAGGGTAAGGGAGAGGGACACCATGAAGCAGGGGGACAGAAGCCTGGGAGGGAGGGGCCCAGTCTTGGAGCTCCAGGCTCCGGGCCTTTCCATCCCATGGGGAACCCCCAAACCTCTCCCCAGCCAGGAACTGCCGAGTCCCTTTCGGGCACCCATAAATCCTCCCAACTACTCATGGGCAGAGGTGAGGCAGCATTTATTAGCCCCATTGCACAGATAAGGAAACTAAGGCCCAGAGAGGGGCCATGACCTACCCAAGTCACCTAGCAACTGAATGGCAAAGGACTCAAACCCAGGCAGAGAGCTCTCACCCCAGAGAGGGGACAGAGGGACAGGGTGGAGTTGGCCCAACCCCCCACCCATTCCCACCTTCTCCCACCAAACGAGCTGAGGGGCCGGGACTCACCTGCTCAGTGTCACCTTCAGGGGGCGGCCTGGCTAACATCCCTGCACAGACAGATGGTGGCGGAAGGCAGGTGGTGGGACAGATGGAGACGTGGGGCAGGAGACACAGGTGAGCAGAAGTTACTGGCTGTGCCCAGACTGGACGAACGACACCCCCTCCTGGTCCAGCCTCCACACCTGGTCCCCCTCCCAGGGGCAGCCCGGGCGGTGGCACGTACCAGCTGGGGTGTGTGCTGCTCAGACGCTTCCAACTGGATCTTGATCTCGGGACACGCAGGGTCCCCCGACTTGCCGGCGTCCGGGTGGGGTGACCGCGAGGGGCCTGGGGAGGGGGGCAGGAGGGAGCCACCTCACTGGCCGCGGGGAGGCACCAGGGAGACGGGGCATGGATGGGCGGTCGGCACCGGTGCTCCCCAACCCCGCCAAGTCCCCCTCAGGAAACCCCACACCTAACTCCCCTCCTTGCCACCCCCCTTATCTTTGGAGACCCTTCCAGAAGCCACCGGCCCTGCAATCTGCCCTGCCACCCTAGGCTGGACAATGACCTGCTCACTGGCCCCATGCCGGAGGCAGTCACGTCGCACACCCACCATGTGGGGCACAGGAACTGGTCCCCCTGCCCACGCCCGGCCCTGTCCCCTTCCTGCCCCGAGAGCGGCCTGAGAGCGGCCTGCGTGGCAGGGAAGCTGCCCTGGCTGGTACCTGGGGAGCTGCCCCCGCTGGTGGTGCTGACGCTGTCCTCCAGCCACGTGCTATAGATGAAGGAGTCCCGCTTGTGGGGCGTTCCTGAGGACGAGACGCTCTCCTGGGGATGGGGGAGGTGGGGAGAGCTTAGCCCACGTCCAGGGCACTGGATGGCCCCCAACCACCCACCCCTCGGACTGCCCTCCACAAGCCCCACTCTTGGCCCCTCCAAGGAGGATGGGCCCAGCAATGTCTGCCCCAGGGAGGCCACAGGAGGGCAGGGTGGGGGCAGGCCCAGACCCAGCCGCACACCGCCCACTCCCACTCATTCATTCAACAAACATTCGCTGACGTTGTCCGGGGCCGAGCCACTGAGATACACGGGGCATGGTCCCTGCCCGCCGGAGCCCAATGTCTGGAAGGCAAGATGGGCTGTGGGGAGACACTGTAATTCTAGACCCCAAGTCCTGGCAGGCAGGACTGGAGCTGCTGCTCCCTGCTGCACCTGCAGCACCTGGGACGGGGCCTGGCAAGGCACGGTGCCCGCTACAGGTTTGTTGAATAAAGAATGACACGAGTGCTGGGGGCAAACCCAGGGCACTGTGGGGGCGTAGAGGGTGGTTCCTAACCTACCCCGGGACTAGAAAATCAAGGCAGGCTTTCAGGAGGAGGTGTATGAGACTCGGTTGAGAAGGATAAGTAGGAGTCAGCCTGGCAAGGCCTGAAGGAGGAAGTAGGAAGAGTGTTCTAGACAGAGGAAATGGCACGTGCAAAGGCCCAGAGGTGGAGCAGGCCTGGGAGATCTGGGGGGCTGCAAAGGAGCACAGAATGTCTGTAGTGGTCAGAGCTGAGACCAGGGAGTGGCCAGATCTCCAATAAGGTCAGAGACTGGGCTCCCTGAGGATAGCACTGGGGAGCCACAGAAGGCTTCAGAGCAAGGGAGGGTTAGCCTGCATTGCTTTTTTGGGCTGGGTCTCCCGATCACATCTCAGCAATACCCAGGCTCGTGTTTCTACCCAGAGCATCTTGAGAGACCAAAGAGCCCCCCTCCAGGCTCCTGTGGAGCACCTGACCCCCTGGGCCCCTCACCAGGCCTGTGTCCTCCCCGTCCACGCCCTCCGTCTCCTCCACCACGCTGGCGAAGCTGCTGGCACTGGACGAGGAGCGGGAGAAGTCCTTCAGCACTTCTGCTCTCTGGGCTGCCGTCTCCGCTCTGCCACAGACGGTGCCCGTTAGCCAGCGTCCACCTGAGCACCCGGGCGGAGCCCTCCCTGCCTTGCCCTGCCCCAGGGAGGCCCAGCCTGTGGGCAGCCAAGCACCTGTGCAGCCTCGATTCCGGTTCCTTGGGCTGCTGAGCCACCCAGGGCCCCCATGCAGCCTCCCCCGCCCCCATGTCCTTCCTAATACATGGATCCACCACGTCCCTCCCGACTCCAAACACTCTCCCGGCTCCCACTGTCCCAGAGAGTCGTTTCCTCGGCTCGCTGATCAGTACAGCGACAATTACCGATACGAACATCATCTCGTGCACATTCGCTGTTCTCAGCGCTTTCGCTGAGTTATCCCGGCACTGTCATCACTAGACCCATCACCTCTCAGGGGAGGAGGCACCGAGGCACAGGCAGGTGGGCACACGGCCCGGGGACACAGCGAAGGTGGCAGAGCAGGGCTTTGGGGCCACAGTCTACTCTTCGTAACTCTCTCACCGTTTCTCCGCACCCAGGGCCTTTGCGTCTCCTGCCTGGAGCCTTAGTCCTTCCCTCAGATCCCAAAATGCAAATTTGTCTTTCAAAAATCAACCACAGGCCAGGTGCGGTGGCTCACGCCTGTAATCCTAGCACTCTGGGAGGCCGAGGTGGGCGGATGGTTTGAGCTCAGGAGTTCGAGACCAGCCTGAGCAAGAGCAAGACCCCATCTCTACTATAGATAGAAAGAAATTAATTGGCCAACTAAAATATATATAGAAAAAATTAGCCGGGCATGGTGGCGCATGCCTGTAGTCCCAGCTACTTGGGAGGCTGAGGCAGCAGGATTACTTGAGCCCAGGAGTTTGAGGTTGCTGTGAGCTAGGCTGACGCCACGGCACTCACTCTGGCCTGGGCAATAAAGTGAAACTCTGTCTCAAAAAAAAATAAAATAAAATAAAATAAAAAATCAGCCATAGGCCCCCCTCCAGGAGGCCTTCCCTGAGTCCTCCTCCTACAGTGAGAATGACCCACCTGGGTGCCACATGCCTTGTCTTGCCCTGTCCCTGTTGCCCTTTCCTGCCCCTGATCGCCTGCCTGACCCATCGGCAGAGCCCGCTGAGCCGCGGCCCCAGCTCTGTGCCTGCCCCGCCTCCTCTCCTCCTCCACACGGCAACCACGCTCAGCTTTTGAAGCCTCACTTTCCTAACTGACACCTTCCAAGGTTCTTCATCACACTTAGGATAAAATTCGAAGCTCTCATATTGCCTCCAAAGCCACCAGCTAGCACCTGCTCAGCTCCTGACCTCACTTCCGCCATCACCCAGAACAATGTCACAATGTCACAATGTTTGCCCCAGCCCGGCCCTTCACTCACTCCGCTGCAACTGCACATGACCCGTCGTCTTCTCCCGCAAGCCTGTCCCAGGGCTGCACTTGCTGTGCACCTTGCCTGGAACCCTCTTCTCCCTGCCACGCCAGTCCCAGCCCTCAATTCAACTGTCACCCTGGAGATGTCTTCCCTGAGGACCCATCTGAAATACCACCCTGAGGCCTTCACTACTCTCCCATCCCCAGCTCTGGTCTTCTCCCATCGTCACAATCTGGAAATGGCTCAGGTTGTCGCGCTAGACCCGCAGCGGTGAGGCAGGGACGGGGGCACGTGCATGGGGCCCGGCATGCACAAAGCGCGCAGTGGATGTGTGGCAGCAGCAAGGCTCCTGGGCGGCCCCGGGCCCCGGGGGATGGAAAGGCTAAGTCCACCACTCCCAAGCCCCGAGCCCCGTGCGGCCCGAGCCCCAACCTGTTCTTGGTCGTGGGCATCTCTGGGGAGCTCTGAGTGGATGAGTTCTCCGATTTGGGCTCCTGTGAGACGTGCCCGCTGTCTGGGGTCTTCTGGCCAGCCGGAGGGCTCTCCCTGCGGGGCACACGGGGGCAGTGGGGAGATTCAGCACTGGGCCTGGCGTCAGGGTAGAATGAGGCCCAGGCAGTGAGGGGTCACAGCACCTCCTGCCTTGTACCCACATCTTGTGTCCTCAGGGGCCAACCACCCCAGAGCAGTCCCGCAGGCTCCCTGGCTAGCCCGGGCAATGACGGGGCAGGCGCTGATGCAGCTCTAATGTGACACGCCAGGTCCCCTCCCAGGGAGAGGGCATGACTGCCCTGTTAAAGACAAGGAACTTGCCCAGAGATGCGTAGCTATGCCATGACAATGCCAAGACTGGAACCCAGGGCTCCCAGCATGCTGAGCGCTCAAGGCAGTGAGGACCATGCCCGCTCTCCTCTCAGAGCACTCCCAGGGCACCTGACCCCGCTTTGTGCGCAGTGCACCGAATCCAAGGCGGCCCCATGCTGTCGGCTGTGTTCTTATCGCTAGTCTTCAGATTGGGACAGTGAGGCTCAGAGAGGTACGATGGCTTGCCCAAGGTCACACAGCCCCAGTACGGTGGAGACAGGATTCACAGCCCAGAACCATCTGCTCCCAGCTTGCTGCCCACACACAAGCACTGGCCCCAGGCCCCCACGCGGCCTGCCTGGAAACCAGCACTGGGCCCTTCTACACATGCGGGGGCAGTAGAGAGAGCAGAGTGCTGGCCCTGGGCAGACCGGGGCTCAAATCCCGCCCTGCCCTCCCCAGCTGTGTGACCGGGCAAGGCCCAGGGAGCCAGTGCAGCTGCTGAGTGGATGAGTCCCCCTTAGCTGAGGTGCTGGCCCCAGCCGGCGCCTGACATGCAGCAGGGACTTGGCCACGTCACTGTCACTGGTGGGGGACGGAAGCAGAGGGTGGGTGCTCCCTCCTCCCCCCTTTGCTTCACCACTGACTGGGGGTCGGGGAGGGGCCGGAGGGGAGCAGAGTGCTGTCCCTCCCACCCCACTCCACCCACCTCTTCTCCTGCACCTCCTGAATGTTCTCGATGCCGATGGCGCTGCTGCGGCGGGAGCCAAATGGGCCCGACTTCTTCCTCGTGGGGCTCTTCCCGGGGACAATTAGTGACTGCAGGGAGACGCACCAACTCAGTGCCACCCACCCGGGGAGCCCCGTGCCCCCCACACCCTCTCCAGGGGCCCTGCTACCCAGGCCCTGAAGCAGAGGTGCAAAGCAAGAAAGACCCAGAGAGAACATCCATCTCCAGAGCCTCCCCAGCTCACAGGGGGGAAGCAGGCCGGGCCTCTCCTGAGGTCACAGGGTCTAGGTCCAGGAGAGGGGCACAGCCTGAGGGGGCTGGGGCAGCCACGCTGGGCTGGGCTGGGAGGAGGCCCTCCTGCCCCCCTGCCACGGGACTTCATGGGACCTGCAGCCTGAGCATGGGGGGCGGAGGTGAAGCAACCCAAGCCCCTGCCCCATGCCAGGCCAGCCCCTCCCCAGCTGAGAGATCCCCCCAGTTTCCCCACACGCTGTGGTGGGATGCCCCAGGCACCAGAAGCATGCCCCAGCTTCTCTGAGAGGCAGGAAGGTGGGTGGCAAGGAGGCACAGAGGGGCAGGACCCCCCAGGCCAGTTCATGGTGGGGAGTGGGGAGTCAGGGCAGGGAGAGGGATGGCGCTCCATGCAGACTGGCGATATTGGGGGACGTGCAGCTGGGCATAGGGTCTTCGGGTACCGGATCCTGGTGGGGACTGGGCCAGGGCCCCAGGGGCCAGGGCAGGGCCAGAAGCCCCTGGTGGGGGCACTGGCTCTAGCACAGCTGCCAGGCCCCAAAGCAGGTGCTGAGTGCCATCGGAGCTGCTGCCACTCAAACCCGCACGCCCCTGGGCCTGTCCCGGGGAAAAGAGGGGCAACGTCCCCAATATGGCCTCCGTCCTGAGAGTGAGCAGAGAACAGCGCGTGCAGCAGCCTCCAGAGCCGGTGGCCCCGCGGACGACAACCTCTTCCACGGTTCCTATGCCTATGGCACTGCCCCGGCGTCCGAATCTACTCGCACTTTTCCCAGGAATAAGCAATGACTGGCAAGCAGCAGAGGGCAGGGGCAGAGAGAGAGAGAGAGAGAGAGAAGGATGGACAGACAGACAGATGGTAGGAGGGGAGACACAGAGAGTGAGACAAGAAAAGGAGGAGGACAGACAGGCAGAGGGAACAAAGAAGAGAACGGTGCAGGAGTTGGGAGAGAGAGGGACAGAGCGGGGAAGTGAAGGAGAAGTACAAGGAGAGACAGAAGACAGAGGAGACAGGGGAGAGAGATTGACAGTCACAAAGAGACAGAGACACATGTGAGACAGCGAATGGGTGGGCAAGAGGACACCAGGTAGGCACAGAGTGACATCCAGAGAGACGGGGACACAGAGATGGGCCCAGGGGAGGATCAGAGACAGATGGAAAGAAAGAGGAGGCAAAAAGGAGAAGGCAGGGTGAGAACAGGGGGCAGGGGAGGCGGAGGGGACAGGAAACCAAGTGCCAGAGGGCAGAGAGGTCAAGGGAGGAGAAGAGGGATGGGAGAAAGAGGAGAAAAAACAAGGAAAGAGAGTGGAAAAAGAAGGAGGCAACATGGAGACAGGGAGAGTTGTGCGAAAACAAAAACAGAAATGGGTCTGGTTACTGCCATGGTGGGTGCTGCTGGCCTGGCCCTGTCCCCGGGGCCCCTCTGCGGCCACCCACGGGAGGCTGGGTCACTCCAGTGGGGAGGAAGGGAGTGGTTGGTAAATCTGGGTTGGACGGAAGTTGGGCCTGTTCCTCTGATGACAGTGGGCTTGGTGACTGCCAACTGGGCTTGGGGACAGTAGAGGTCCCACCTTGCTCCCCTGGCCAGGCCAGACCATGGGGCAGGGGTAAGGGTTCCCTCTTGCCATGTGACACAGCCTCACAGCACTGAGCGCAGAGCTTGGCATGCAGTAGACAGTCAGTAAAGGATGGATGGAGGGATGGATGGATGGAGAGCACAGCGGTGGCTGCAGTGTCCTGGGGTGGCCACAAGGCAGTGGACAGCAGCTATGCCCACAGTTGCAGGCCTCACTCATCTGTGTGCCCAGCACTGCCCGAGTGTCAGCTGCAGAATCCCAGAGCCCGGCAGGCAGACAGTGGTCACATGGGAGGTGCTCACACAGAAGCCTGATTCCTGACACACGATAGGCAGCCACAACCACAGAGGCCCTGGCTGCCACAGACACACAGTAGGAGGTGCTCACAGAGGAAGTACCCACACAGCAGCTTACTTCCTGGCACACAGTAGGTGTTCACTGACATCCAGGGCTTAGCACATACTATGTGCTCACACAGCAGTCCATTTCCTGACACACAGTAGGTTCTCACATAGCAGCCCAGGAAAGAGCACACAGTAGGTGCTTACAGAGTTGATGCCCACATAGCAGCCCAGGACCTGACACACAGTAGGTGCTCACAGGAACTCAGGGCCAGGCCCACAGTAGATGCTGACAGAGTGCATGTCCACACAGCAGCCCAGGTCCTGACATACAGTAGGTACCCACAGTGTAACACACAGTAGGTGCTCCCAGAAACCCAAAGCTTGACAGTAGGTGTCCACACAGCAGCCCAGGTCCCAGCACACAACAGATAGGAGGTACTCAATAAAGAATGTGACGTAGAGGCTGCCCCAGAGCTGACCTGTAGAAAGTCGCACCCCAATGCACAGGGGCCTGGAGGAGGGGAGGGCCAAGGAGCTGAGGAGGGGGCTGCAGGCTCTCAATACCCTAGTGTCCCCCCGTGGAGAGCAGTGGCTAGACAGAGTCCAGAGCCTGGGATGGGCACGTGGACAGCAGGGCAACAAAGAGAGGTGGAGCCAGTTCTCGGGACGCAGGGGAGAGCTGAGGGCCCCTGGGGGAGGGGCAGGGGACAGTACAGGGGAGGGCACTCACTAGTCCAGTGGCCTTGGCCAGGTCAGGGTTGTTGGGTGTGAAGCTTCCACTGTGGCTGGTGGACACGGTGTTGGGCTTCTTGTTGCTTAGCCCCATGGCATCCATGGACTGGCTGCGACTCCGGATGACCCGCTGTGAAGAGGAGGGTGGGGGGGGGAGAGGCACAGGAGTCATAAGGCCCCTTCCCCTTGGAGAAACCCGGAGCCCAGGTATGTGGTCCCTCCCCATCAACGCCACTCCGGGTGATCCCAGGAAGTCTCTTTCCCTCATGAGGCCTCAGTTTCCCTATGTGCCACATGAGAGGCAGGCACACATGGGCCTAAGGGTATTTGGGGCCTTGGCTCTGCCACTTCACCTCCCTAAGTCTCTGAGCCACACAGGCTGCTGACCACTGAGTCTCCTCCTCATGTGGTTGTATAAGGACTGCAGCAGACACTGGGTCACGACCAAAAGTGTGCGCAGAGAGCCCTCCAGAAACCTGTTTCCTTCCTGTTAGGGCCTCTTTGAGCTTTCTTCTTTCTTTTCCTCCCTCCCTCCCTCCTTTGCTGTTTTCAGACCAATATAAACCGCCTGCTTGCTATGGGGCCAGGTACTTTGCAAGAGCTCTGTCATTCGATCTGCCCTACGAGGCAGAGACTAGCATCATGCCCATTTCACATGTGATGAAACCGAGGCAGAGGTGAGCCTGGGTCTCATATGCCAAATCCCATGCCTTTAATTGTGGCCTCTACTGCCTCTGAGAGATTCTTTGACCTAATCTAGGTCCACTGTCCAGCACCTACCACATGTGGGGCCACTGGAGCCTTCCTTGAAGGGACACCCAGGCCTGTGCTCATCCCACCTGCTCTCTGTCTCCCATGGGCAGAGGCACGGCTTTCCAAGCCTCCTTCTCAACGATGGTCTGTTCACCTTAGTCCCACGGTCCCAGGGCAGGCCGGGGCAGCTGGGCTAACCCTTCATGCAAACCCATAGCTCCAGCTCTGTGACCTGCCCCGAGGTGAGGGTGAGGCCCGGCTGGGCACCTGGAGGGTAGGCAGTCCTCCTCCTGCGGGTGGAAGAGATGGTAGCAAAGAGGCCACTGCCTGGGGCCTTGCAGCCCGGGTGAGCGTAGGCCCTGTCCAAGGGGGAAGAGGAAGGCCACCTCCTCTGCTTCTCGCTTTGGACCACAGTTACTAAGGCACGTGGGACAGGGTTTTACGCTTTGCTTCTTAACGTAACATTGCGCTAACCTAACTGCTTTACAAATAACGATAATTGTATGAGATAAGTTGTCATTATCCTTGTATGAGACAAGTTGTCATTACAAAGAATAAATGATTTTTTTATCTAATCAATAGATAAAGAAACTGAAGCTCAGAAAATGCCCAAGCTGGTCAGTGGCAGAGCTGGGTTATGAACCCAGAGTCTGTGTCCTTAAAGATAAGCTAAACTAGGGACAGGCAGAGGGGTCACAGGCCAGCTGACCTCCAACGGTCACTTGGCTCACACACCCCTTCTGAGACCTCTATTTTTTCCCTCAGTCAAGACGGAGACCTCCTCTTCTCTCCTTTGCCAACCTGGCAGCCACCGCCCTTTGTACAGCACTTGCTTTTTCTCGGAGAACTCTAAGCTTCAGAGAATTCCCAGGTAAATTCCCAAGCCTAGGCCTCACCTCTAACCAGTAACTCCTCCCCAAGCCACAGCCCCACCTTTCACTCTACTCCCAGCCCCAAACTCTTCCCAAGGCCCAGAGGACATCCCCAAGTCTAAGCCCGCCCTAAAGCCTAAATTCCCCGCGAGCCACTCCCACGCCTCTCCACGCGAGCTGGCTCTAGCCACACCCCCAGATCCCGCCCCGCCACACCCCAGACTCCACCCCCCGCCTCTAGCCGCACCCCCACGCCACGGCCAGCAGCCCTAGCCACCACCCCAATCCCCCCACGAACGTCCCTAGCCACACCCCCGCTCCATTTCCAGCAGCCCCAGCCCCGCCCCCACGCCCCAGACTCCACGCCCACGCACACCTCCTAGCCACACCCCCACACCGTGTCCGGCAGCCCTAGCCCCGGACACCGCCCAAGCCCCGCCCCCTCACGCCCCAGACCCCACCCCCACGCACACCCCCACGCCAAGTCCAGCAGCCCAAGCCCCGCCCCGCACGCCCCAG